>JAHQCQ010027411.1:0-11870 GCA_023539305.1 Ilex asprella | reverse complement strand
TTGGTCTATTTTTTGCTTAACTCTTTATATCACTGCCAGCCACTTAAAGTTTTAAGTATTGTTTAGTGCATTTTTAATCAGGTCATCATGTGACATAAAGATTAGCTGTAATAAACAAGCCAGCCAAAAGGAATATTTATGAGTCAGGTCGATCCTACTATGGAATTCAATGGACGTCATTTACAGCAATGCCCCATTTTTTCATCACAAAACTTAGTCTTTCAGCATCAAGACTTGGGCGAAACCTGCAAAAGTGTTGGGCAAATCTTCAAACCACATCTATTAAAAATCGTACAACAACAAAACGATTTTCACTCATCCATGCACCATCTTAAAGCAGGACGATTATCCATCAGTCGTCTGGAATACAGTGCCGATGTCTATATTGAACCTGACCATTTAGAAAAATTTTATCTGATTCAAATCCCAACACAGGGATATGCAGAAATTGAAATGAATCAACAAAAATTTATTTCTTATCCACAGGTTGCCTCTCTAATTTCACCCGAACAATCGCTAAAAATGCGCTGGCATGCCAACTCACCACAGCTGATTCTCAAAATTGATAAAGATGACCTTTTACAGCACTGCCGCCAGCATCTTCCAGACGCACAGCAGCACCCTCCTATTTTTGAACCCAAGCTTGATCTTTCTACCCAAGGCGGTGCTTATTTTTTCCAATTGATGCGTACATTGATGGATGCGCTTGCTTGTGAACAGCATCCTTTGCATCACCCAATGGCATTTAAGCAATTTGAATCCAGTCTATTTAATGCCCTGATTTACGGCCAAGCCAACAGCTTATTGCATCAAATCGATCAGTACAGAGAAAAAGCCATTTCACCTTATTTTGTCAAACGTACTGAAGCCTATATGCGTGAAAATCTACACGCAAATTTAACTATTGAACAATTGGCTGAACAAGCAGGCGTAAGCGTACGTACGTTGTTTGCAGGATTTAAAAGCTTTTTAAACACCACGCCAATGTCATATTTAAAAGAGTTGCGTTTTGAACAAGCGCATATGGAACTGCTACAAAATGAGCATGTCTCAGTCACAGATGTCGCGTTTAAATGGGGCTTTAGTCATCTTGGGCGTTTTTCTCAGGAATATAAACGTCGTTATGGTGAATTACCCTCTTGTACACGCCGTAGCACCCTTGAACAGCAAGATCTTAGGTTTAAGCCGTATTCTTAAACAACCGATGATTTTTAGTTAAAGAGATTTTATTCATTATAAAAAATTAAAAAACCTATTTAGAAGTATCTAAATAGGTCAAGTATATCTGTCAGTATGTTGCCATAGCGTTTCAAATTAGAAGTGATGAATATAGCGTAATTGCAAACGAGTTCCTTCAGGACGATTTTTTGCATCCTGTTCAAAATAGGCATTTGTCACGATATGATCATGTTTAGAAAAGCTATACATCGCCCCCGGTCCAATCGCCCACACTTGTTCACGTGTGCCTGTTAATTTTTCACCCTCTACTTCCGTGTCAGTCATTTGCTTGAGCCAGTAACCATTGATCCCTAAGCGTAATTGTGGTGTAAGCGCATAGTCTGTTGCAAAATTGGCATGGATCGCTTGCCCTGCCTGAATATCATCTGCAAGACCAAAGCTATAATTTGGATCATCATTTTTAAAATTGTACAAATAGTGCAGACGTGTAGAAACCGTCCACTTTGGATTAAACCAATAAGTTGCTGCCCAGTATGGATCAAATGAGACGGCATTATTGCCCGGATTAATATTTTTATTCTGATCATATTTCCCTGTCGGTAGATTGACCTGAAATTCAAAACGTTGTACGAATTTGGGCCCATCTTTGCCCATGACTGGGTCAAACTGGATAAATGGCCCAATCATCAGATCACCAAAACCCCCTTGGGCTTTAATCGCGGCATTATTTAAACCATCATCCATATCCATTTTACTGACAAATGGAATCAGCACATTCAATCCTAACGATGCGTGTTCACCTACACGCACATTGGACAGATAACTGACTTGTTCAACAATGACTTGATAATTTAAATCAGTCTTGGGTAAAGCTAACCGATGAGCTTGATTGTCTTTTAACTTGCTCGAATCATAATTTTGCAGATATGTTTGAGAATACCACCCCGGCCCAGCAGGCAGCCCACCATCCAGAAAGCTGGTCATGCCCAGATTCACTGTCGGCAAATCATAGGCTTGTGCTGCAACCGCTGTTAAGACCACTGTTCCAGCAAGAAAACCTCTTTTGATCACATTATTTTTCATTTTCGATCCCCGAAAAAAATCACGATCAAAATTGATCGTGATTGTTGCTGTTAAATACTCAGTTCTGGATGTGCTGCAGCAATACGATACTTGCCCGCATGAAACACCAAAGGCTCACCAATACGATGTTGATAATGTTCAATCTGACCAATAAAAATCAGATGATCCCCACCTTCATATTGATTTACGTTTTTACATACCAATGTTGCCAATACATCTTCTAGTAACGGTAAACCGCGCTCACACTCACGATGTGCAATGTTGGCAAACTTATCCTCTGAACCACGAGCAAAATGCCCTGAAAGTGAGTGATGTTCTTGTGCCAGCATATGAATCGCAAAATATTCGGCCTCAGTAAAATCCAATAAACTTGGTGCAGTCTTTGACAAACTCCATAAAATCAGCGGCGGATCGAGTGATAGTGAAGAAAACGAGTTGGCTGTCATCCCAATTTTTCGTCCATCTCGTCCACGGGTTGTAATCACCGTAACCCCTGTAGCAAACTGCCCTAACAGGTTGCGGATTTCTCTTGGATTTTCCGTATCAATTGGTTTTAAATCCAGTTCCTGCGATGTGTTGATATTCATACCATTCACCTTTGACTTTGCTTCCCTATTAAGCCACTTTTTGACAGCTTTTCGATTCGATAAAACGTTGCGCCTGTTCTGGATCAAACCACCATGGAGCAAAATTGCGTGGATTATCAAAATTATTGGCAATACTCGAAGCAATGGCATGGTTCTGCTCAGCCGCCGCCAAAAGCTCAATCATGTGCGGTTGTGGTGGCAACAATAAACTGTTGGTCCAAGCCACGACTTTTTCGGCATATGCCCAATAACGTTCAAATGTCTGTTGCATCCATTCATCTGTAAATGTTTGATTGTCATGCGCTAAAATGGCATCGAAATAAATTTTGCTACACTTGGCGGCATTGTTTGAACCTTGCCCAGTGATTGGGTCGTTCACCACTAACGCATCGGCCATACCAAAAACTTTACGACCAGATGGCAGGGTTAATATCGGTTTACGCACTCCCGGTGGAAAACGTCCAGATAGATAGCCACCAGCGTCGGTTAATTCAATATTTTCACAACGTGCTGCTTCCCAAGGCACATATTTGTTTAAAATATCTTTACTCATTTGCAAATGCTGTTCTGGTGTTTTTGCATCTTGCCAGCAATCCATCGGCCCACCGGGAATGCCTTCAAACACCATAATTTCACAAGCACCTGTAACTGTAAGCGCAGGAAAACAGAAATATTCACCCACTTCTGGAATCACGTTAAAAGTCACACGAGAATACGGCGACATTTGCTTCATACCTGTTACATAGGTCAAAGCAAGCGCGCGTTGTGGCTTATCAAAACAACTACGCGCTTCATCACGCTCGAACTGTTTAACCACTTCCCCCTTACCTGCGGCCAGTAAGACCAGCTCATATTCAGCAGTGAGCTGTTCCAGTTCATCTATTCCAACATCTTGAATAATCAACTGACCACCACGACGCTCAAACATTTCCATCCAGTACGGCATCTTGACGCGCTGATCTACCGATTGTGCATAACGCTCCAATCGCGCACTCCATGCAAAGGCAGGCTGTTTTGTTTCTGGGTTGACCAGTGTAAATCCAATCCCTTCAACCGCTGGACATTGCTCTTCCCAAAAATTAAGTCCAACATCACGCTCTGTTTGCAAGGCCGTGTGAAACATACACTGACTCGACATGACCTTGCCCTGACGAATTTCATCACCAGTACGGTTGGTGACAATCGTCACCTCATAACCTGTGTCTAATAATCCTAAACCGAGCTGCAATCCAGATTGACCCGCTCCTACTATAGCTATACGACGCATCATGGTTCTCCCATATTTTTTAATTCATTGAGTGTTTTAAATGTTTGATTTGCTATCACGCTTCATCAGCTAAACGTGGAATAGCTGGTTGATTCCCTTCAGGCCCCATGACGGAGTAACCACCATCGACGGCATAGTCTGCGCCTGTCACAAAACTTGCGGCTGGCGAGAGTAAAAACAGCACCACATTGGCCACCTCTTCGGGATGACCTAGACGTCCCAGTAAATGGTAGTCAGCTGCTACGGCATCAGCTTTGCTTCGGTTATTGCCACTGACATCGGCAATCACCCGTGACCATGTCCAACCAGGTGATACCGAATTAACCCGCACCCCATCTGCTGCAAAATCCATTGCCATGGACTGGGTGAGTTGTCGCATCGCTGCTTTTGAAACGGGATAAAGCCAGCGTCCTGTTTGCGCAAATTTGGCAGAGATCGAGGTGAAATTGACTATCGCACCATGCTTGGTTTTTAAATCCTCATAAAACGCACGGGTCAATTCGACTGCCGAAAGCAGATTAATATTCAATGCTTGTAACCAGTCTTCACGTGAGGATTTAAAGCCATCATCCAGATAGGTACAGGCCAGATTGACCAAGTAATCAACTTTGCCAAAGCTGTCGTTAATTGTTTTCACTGCGTTTAAAATCGCCACATCACTGCTTAAATCAGTTTGAATAAATTGCGCCTGCCCGTGCATGGCATCTGCCACTTGCTGCCCTTGTTGGTCAATATCCAGAATAATGACTTTTGCACCTGCATCGACCAATGCTTGAACCACGGCCTGACCAATCAGGGTTGCGCCGCCACTGACCACAGCGATTTTCTGATTCAATTGAATATCCATAATCCACTCCTGATAGTTAAAACGATTTGCCTTCGCTGCTTGACCAAGACGGCATGAGGGTATTGGATGGCAGATCTTCATCCAGTAGTTTTTGAGCAGTTTCTACACCAGCAACAGGTAGTCCTTTAGGATTGAGTAATCCAATTTGAACCAGAACGGATGCCTGATCCCAGTAGATATGTTCATGGCAGAGTTTTGGGCCACGGAACTGAATCACACCCAACATTGGAATCTCAACATACTTTCCTGTTGGCGCGACACCCGGCAGTAACCAGTCAATTTCACTGTCATGGGTAAAACTCATAATGAATTCATCCACCACCTGTGTTGAGCCGACAGTGCGTGAGATCGACGTGATCTTCATATCTTTTGGATTTTGATGAACGAAGTGATATTGATAAAAGCGGGCAAGTTGGCTATATCCCACACCGCCTGTCAATGTTGGAATATGATTAACATAGGGTTGTGCTACCATGGTTGCCATAGTGGCAGGTACATCGCGTGTATCAAATTCATAACGGATATGCGCTTCCCAAAGTGCAACCAAATCATAGACTGGTCCGATACTTTGATGCAGTGCGGTAATACTGCGTTCATGAGCAAAACGTGCGGAAGGTTTGTGATAATGTTCGCTGTTTGGTCGGGCAAAGGCATGATCTACACCCTCATAGACATAAGCCTGAACATTGCTATATTGGGCGGCAGCATTCAATATCTTTTGGCGTGCCTCTGGCGGTGTAAACTTGTCTAATTCAGCAATATGTAAAACTACTCGCCCTTGGGCATTTTCAAGTTCATCGAGTGTCTTCTCGATTCCTACCCCGTAATACCCCACAGCACAGGCCACTTCAGGAATACGACAACCTGCCAGATACGCCAGTTTTCCACCCAGACAATATCCGACGACACCCAATCCAGCACTGGCATCGCAACTCTCTAAAGCTTTGAGAAAATTCAAGCTATCTTGAATATCTTCGACACCTTGATCTTCATCATAGTGTTGATAAAGCTCGAAGGCTTTTTGAAAATCTTGCTCGGTATAACCCAGTTCAATGCGAGGTGCAGTACGCCAGAATAAATCTGGTACCAATACGGTATAACCTTCCTCAGCCAAAAAATCAGCCTTGATACGCATTGCTGCATTCACACCAAAAATTTCCTGACACAGTACAATTCCAGGCCCTTTTCCGCCTTCTGCAATTGCCAAATACCCAGCAAATGACTTCCCTGTTTGTGTTTTTACTTCAATATATTGACCTGACATTTCATCCACTCCCGACCTAACCGTTAGCGTTATCATGTCTGTGAAAGGTATTTAACGTCTGTCCAAAATCTGCGAGGATTATCCAATCAGTGCGGAATACTGTGAAAGATGAAAATTCAATGCATAAAATTTATTTTAGAAATCATTAGATCTTTTTCATAAAAAAAAATGAGTATATTGAGCGAATCATTTTGATATTGAAATTGCCTTTGGGCTGAGGCGAGGATGAGAGGGCTTTTATGTTGAATTATGGTTTTAATAAGGACTTATGATAGAAGCCGATTGCCACTTTTTATAAATATGTTGGCACCGACTATTCTGAACAACACTATCTTAAACAAGATTTTGCTCACCACATCAGTAAGCCATAGTTAAATAAGTAAACCTGCAATTTTGCAAAAGTTCTCAATTGAACTCATTATTAAAACCAACTCTCTCAGCAATACATTGCAACAATACCCTGTTGTTCAGTAAGCTATGTCTAACGCTACATGTAATGCACGCTTCTGTGCGATTCGTCCCAACTTCTATAAAGCTGATTCCACCAAGCTGAGTGAATATATTAGACATGGTTTCTGATTTATTAAATTCTAATATGCAGCCTGCATTTTCTGACAACAATCAAGTTCGTGTTGTAACGACTTTCTCTGAACTTGTAAATACGACATTTCATGGCGAGATAAATGCCATTTGTTGGAACAGAGATTTGCTGGGTGATTTTAAAGAAATTGTGTCTAAACTTGAGTTAAAAGAAAATATTACCGAAGTTTCCACTGCAGATCTTTTAGCACTACAACTTTCAGAAAAAGGCATTTTGGCAAGAGATATCATCTTAAGGGATATGCAGCTTCTAACTGATTTCGGTGCATCACCTTCACTGAACTTACTTAAACATTATGAACGGGATCAAGATCTGGATTTCATTTCTACAGATGTATATTCATATCATGTTGATCGTTCGCCCATTGAAACAGATACTTTTTTATGTACCTATCATGGCGCTGCCAGTGACATCATCTCCAATGATCAAGTGGAACAAAAGATTTTGATCCCAGAAATCAGGGAACAGCTTAAAGCATTACATGACGGTCCTGAAGCAGAATTTGAAACCTTTCTGCAAGAGTATTTTTTTGATCTGCATTACCAGCCGAAACCCAACTCAGAACCTGTAAATTTAGGCTCAGGACATCTTTGGCGCTTAGCGGTAGATCATCCAACACAACAGGTTTTACCTTGCGTTCATCGAGCACCCGTTGAAAAGGATGGCGAGTATAGGTTGTTGTTAATTTGTTAGATCATGACCCAATACAGCGAATAAATAGAGAAAAATTGCCTCTTGATATGACAAGTTTAAAACGGATGATCAAAGCACGTGCTTGTAAATAATGCTGTGTAATTCCATTTTAAAATAATCAACGACTCGCACTTTAAGCAAGAGACTAAAGTAGTTTATTAAACGCTTTCCCATTTTGGAAAGAATCAGGTTAAAAGCGCGAATATATTCACAGATTATATTTTTACTCGATTCTTGGTTTCACTTGGATTCTCTCCAAATTCTTCACGATATTCATGTGAAAAACGGCCCAAGTGATTAAATCCCCAATCAAAAGCTAATTTTGAAATGGAAATATTTTTATCCATAGAGGTACTTAAAGTCTTATAAACTTGTTGTAAACGATATCTACGTAAAAAAGTCAAAGGACTTGTTCCATAGTACTGTTGAAATTCAGCATATAATTTAGACTTTGATACGCCAGCTAATCTTAACAGATCTTCTGCACGAATCTCTTCATGGGCATACTTCTGAATATAGTCGCACACCTTACGTAAGTATTCTGGCGCTTGTTGATCAGATAAGGATCTTAACAAGCTCGAATAATTATTTTCTTGCGAGAGTAATAAAGCTTTAATCAGAAAATTTTCATAATCCTCTGACCAAAGTTGTAAGCCCTGCATACTTTTGTATTGAGATCGAAGCAACAAAAAATGATCAATATTTTGCCACCACATCCCGATACCCTGATCAATTTTCAAACTCATTTCAGGATTAAAAACCACGGGTTCTTCAACAGACTGACGTAGTAATTCGCCTAACACCTTCTGCATACTTTTTTCAGGAATAACCACTTGATATTTTTTACAATCTTTATCAATCGCTAAATCTTGTAAATCTGCATTAGATAAAATTAGGCCTTTATCAGCACTGGAAATATAATTGGTGCCATTGATTGCTAAAGTCTGCTTACCTTGAATCGGCAAGCTAATACTATATGCCCTTAAATTAGACGTGTTAATCAGTACATTTGCGCCATAGCTGATCTTACCGATCGCCATACGCTTGTGGGGTAATCGAATCCCTTCATAATGAAAATCTAAGACATTTCGACCGCATGTATCTAAGTAATGCTCCCCACATATTGAGGACATTAAACTGTGTGCAAATTCTGCCTGACGGGAATAGTGATTTAGATCCATCTCTTGGCTTAGTGATAACATATTCTTTTCACCTAGCTAACGCTCAATACTTGTTAAGGGGGCAAATTACGTGCCAATTCCTTCACTTAAAATATTAAGCTATGTCCATTCATAAACAATTTACAAAATCAATTTTGTATCTTTCTTTATAACAAATTTAATTGAGAACTTATATACTATTTGAGTATGAAATTATTACTAAAATAAGTCCCCTTGCAAAAATTCTCCAGCATTTTAAAATCTGACTACAACGTAAAAAATATTATTTTTTTTAGCTTGTGATTAAAAATATAAGCATAGATATTAAGATATCCAAAAAACCAGAATTCCCATCATCTATATTGTTTATTTAAGCTATCTTCAACATAATGAAAAATTATGAGGCTATTGACTCTAATTCACCTTAACTTGTAGCGATACTCAATATAACCTGCAATACTTATCATTATTTATTAAAGCTTACATCTAATACTCAAAATTATTTAAAATAATTCGACCTCTATTGAATAAATCAAAAAATAAGCATGTTAATAAAATCATACTGCTATTCAAAGTGCCTTCTCCACTTTGAAGAAGGCTAGAATGATAGGTTTAATATAGATTTATGCTTTAAAAGAACTTATGTAACAAAATAGCTGATAATTACCATTGATAACGAAGCCTAAATAAATGCAGATCAGGCGTTGCTTTACTATCACTGGTATATAATCGTTCATAGTCAAAACCAATACCATAATTAAAGCGCAAAGCCACGCCTACTCCGAAATCACGCCTTGAAAAATCTTCACCTTGAGTATATTTAATGTGATCTCCCATAACATAAGGCTGTATCGATTGAATGCCATAATTTTGTACTTTAAACTTATATCCTGCATAGTATTCAATACCATAGGCTTCAGTATCCAAATAATGTTCTACACCATAAGGCGCTGGCTGATTGCGCGCAAGATTATTCGGCACTAAGTTCTTATACCATCCTGCTCCCACTCCCCACATCCACTGGCCATCAAAATAATATAAAGCTGTAGCGATTACATGTTGAGATAGATCATGATTATCTTGTGAATCAGATAAACTGACTTGATTATGTTTATAAGAAGTTCCCCAATTTAAATTTTTGCTCAAATGAACATCCGTTGCGATCTCTTCACCTGATTTCAATTTATAGTGGAAGTTGTTCAATGAGGTTTCATCTCCAAATAAATACGCTGCATAAAAATCAACATATTGATTTTTCTTTTCATAACGCAATGTTTTACTTGAAACTAAGGTTCCATCAAAAAATGAAAAAGGACTCCACGTAGAAACTTGGCCCAACATATCGTAATCCCAAAGATCTGTTTTTACTCCAACGACATCATGGTAAATGCTATACATTTTGCCAAACTTGAATGTGCCATATTGAGAATTTTCCATACCCACATAGGCTTGAATCGTTGTGAACTCTTCATCATTCTTCGCATAATGACCATCCCAATCCAAGATTTTTGGCAAATTAAAATAATTTTGATACCCTGCAATTAAATGTGTTTTTTCATCCAATTTATAATCAAGATCTAAATACATACGGCTGGCAGCACTATAACCATTTCTACGATATTTTTGACTTTGATTATTCGCATTATATTGATCAAAGTTTAAAGCTTGTAAGCGCATGCTGCCATGTGTTTTAACTGTTAAACTATCTTGATCAGAAAAAATTTGATCTTGATGAATCAGCTCAACTTCAGCAAATACTGTTGTTGCATTTAGTATTACCCATGTGAAACAAGCAATTTTTAATGTATTTTTTAACATTTCTACATCCTTGTTATTCAGATTTAAATCGTTAGATTATCCTTTCTAACCATGATGAAATTTATAACAATTAAATATTATCCGTATATTTCAATGTAATATTTAAATTATGATTAAAATTTTCTGAAATTTTTATTCATTTAAGTCAGAACTTCAACAAACATAATATTACAATCACATTTACGGCAAAATATTCAAAGCATCAATATTTTAGAATTACTTATACTACTAGAGTGTTTTTAATAATTTATTCGACAATTCCCTATTAATGTGCGGATTATTAAAACCTAATATCACATTTATTAGAAATTTTAGAAAAATATATTAATACGACTTTAGGATCATCTCATCGATTTTATGTGCTATTAATCACCAAATTCCTCTTGGTTTATTCTTTTCAAAAAAACCGAAATGGATAACCAATTCGGTTTTAGATTGCATATCGTCATCAAACTATTTTTTATGAATATTCCCTTGATTCTGAATAAATTCAGCAATATTAATTACATCAAGATCCTCACTCGCATGAACAGGACCTTTAAACTCACGCCCTGCTGTGGTTTGTAAATATTCACTATTAATTTTTTCATTATCGGGCCAAATATGGTTTAATACCAATCCCTTAGCCCCCATTTTCGTAGCAAAGGCACCCACACCTAAAGTTGCTTTATGATTACGAGGATCTGTTCCTGAAATAATCGCTGTATGACCATCTAGAATCTGAGTCGTCATGGTTTTTTCTAAAGGTGTGCCTGCAAACACTGCTACAGCTGCATTTACATCCATCACTTCATTAATCAAAATGTCGGTATTTTTACCTAAACGAAGTAAATTTTCATTTGGAGCAGTATCACCACTAAATGTGACTGATCCATATTTAGTATCGAAACGATAAGACCAAGCTGGATATACCAATGGATGCTGAGCCAATGCGGCGGTCACTTTTACATAATCATCTTGATAGACCTGTATCGGGTTCATCACAGGTGACATATTGCTAGGACTGGCATTTTTAGGTGCAGGTAATGCCATAATGTTTAACATCCCTTGCCCATTTGTTCCGGTCAAATCTCGTGGATGATCATCTGCACGACGTACTGTGTGAATTGCATTATTCATGTCATAAGCATTTGCAGCAAAATGCAGCTGCATTAATTCTTTAATGCCTGGCGTTGGGTCTTCTGCATGGATTAATTTAGTATTTGGTAAATGACCAAATCCAGCATCATCACCTAATTTACCATTCGAGTCAGCACGATCTGGTCCAACCAATGCGATTTCTTGTTTGCCATATTTCCAGTTAGGGAAGTTAACATTCACAAATGGATACAGATCATCCACATGATCAGAGTGCAAGTGTGTAATAAAAAT
>JAHQCQ010041803.1:0-41881 GCA_023539305.1 Ilex asprella | reverse complement strand
ATCTAGTGTTAAATTTGCATATTCTTACTTGTTTTAAATCTCTATCTTTTCATCTTTTAAATTCCTTATTTGTTTAGTCTTACTTGGTCACCTAGCCTTAGTCTAATCCAAGAATGTGTAAGCCTCTTTGTTTATCCCGTTTGTAAGTCCAGGTGTGGCAGTTAAGGGATTTTAGGTGAGAAACTGAGGAACAGACAGATTAGGGGGTATGAATCAAGTGACTAGGATTAATGAGAAATTTAAAATTTGAAAAATCTTGATTTAAAAATGAGTAGATTATTCAGATCTAACTCTAGGGCTAGCTCATCTAGATCTTCATCTAGCACTATACCCAATATAGTGAATGAAGAAGAATATGAGTGTGAGATATTCCAACCTAACTGGATAGGATGGAATATACCCAAGGTCCCCCATAGGAAAATTTACCAAACTTCATGGATGCCAAAAGCATTCAATGAAGAACTACAAGTCAAAACTATTGAGTCAGTTTATACCATAAAAAATAATGTTGAGATTTGTCAGCTTCTCAGTAAAGAGGCACTCAAAAAGCATAAATCAAAAGGGTTTAATTTTATTCATTTAGGATTAGTTCAAGTAGCTATTAAACCTTTAATTCAAACTGGTAAAAATGCTGATGTCTTGCTAACCTTAAGAGATGCTAGGTTCACAGAATTTGAACCAGGAATCATAGGGTTAATGCAAGCAGGTCTCCATGATGGTCCAGTTTATTTTGATTGTTATCCCGACTTTACCCTAAGTCTAGGATGCAAAAACACTCCCAAAGCTTTAACCTTAGGAATACAGCTTTCAGGACAAATCACTAAATTGGAAAAAGAAACTGAATCAATAGTGTTTATCCATAGGATTTATTACAAATGCATTACCACAAATATGAATGTACATGCATTAAAGAAAAGTCCTAGAGAAAGTACTTTATTGATGTAGGCCAGTACTAGTGATTCCAATATTCAAGTTCCAAAAAGACTTTATTGGAAATATATTGAACTCCCTGAGGCGTGGTTAGTAGAAAATGAAAATTATAAGGACGACCAATCTAACACCACTAACCCAGAAACAATTCAATGATTGCCTGATGGAAGAGTAAGAATCTCTTTCGATTCTGCAAGATCCAGCAGATTTCCAAATCCACCTTTAGTAATTAATGAGCCAAGAAGGTCTGATGTGTGTTCCAGTATCTCCAAAAGAGATAAGGAAATAGCAGAGGAGCTGAAAAGGAGATTCAAATTAAAAGGAATAGCCAATTCATCTTTCCCTGTTAGCAGACCTATTTACGCTCCTATACGTGTACCTATGCAGTCTAGGTATACAGAATTCAAAGAAACAGAGAAAGATGAATTTACACCATCTACTTCTCCTACCCCTATTGATTTTCAAGGAAACTTAGGTGAAGCGCCAATTAGTCACCACCTATGTACCATCACTAGGGAAAAAGAATTCTTCATGCCTGACATTTACAAATTAAAGAAACAATTCAAATCTAAAAATAATGAATCTCAAAGATTAGGATTTGAAGCCTTAAGTAGTTAAAAACAAAAAGAAATTCAACAAAATTGGATTACACTAACGTACCAACTGGAGTCAGAAATAGCCTTAGCAGACTACCTGAGCAACTTCCACAAAGAAGTAAAAGTAGTAACTAAGCACAATTGAAAAACAGAAAATGCCATTGTTCCTTCCAGTCACCCTCCAGTAGAGACTATCATCTTTAATTACATGAACCAAACTGTTACAACCTCTTCTTTTAAGATTCCCAGAAGTGAATCTGATAAGGCTACACCAGAACAAAATAATTTAGTAAAAATGGAAAAAATGATTTTGGAACAAAACAATTTTACTAACCAAAGCCTAATCACCATAGGAAAACAATTAGATAAAATTGAAACCAAAGTTGATGAAGTCCGGCCATCTGTTAAGAAAATTAAAAAACCCTTAATTAGCCTGCCTACAGATAGGAAAAATTTGGGTTTAAAAGACAAACAGATAGCACAACAACTTGATGCACTATTACAACGAACAGAAAGACAAGGTTCGTCTGTCACAGTCATCAACAGAACCTCTGATAGCTCAGAATATGATAGCTCAGAAAGTTCATCTGATTCTGACATTGACCTTGAAATTAGGAAATTGGAAGAACAATTTGCTGATCATAATATCAAACAACTTAATTCCTCCAAACCTATTTCACAGGTTAATAAATTAATTTCGGTTCCTACTAGTTCCACAAAGAACTGGTATTCTAGACCAACACCACCTGACCTTCAATATGAAGAAAAAAAATGTGTTAAATCAATTTTCTGTCCAGTCTAACAAACTCTATGAATGGAACATAGATGGGTTAAGTGAACAGAAAATTCTAAATAAAATGAGTCATATGTCCATGGTATTAAATAGTTATGTCACCAACATTGACACTCCTGAACCTGAAATTGTCAAATTAGTTGTCTCAGGATTCACAGGCGTTTTGCAGCATTGGTGGAATAACTATCTTACCCAAGAACAACAAGATGAAATAATTCACGATGTTGTAAGAGATGATGAAGGAATGCCAATCTATGATGAAAGACATAATAGGGCTACACCTAATGGCCTTAATACCCTCATTTTCACCATCACCAAACATTTTGTTGGCACACCTAGTAACATTTCAGCTAGGATCCATGACCAGCTTACAAATCTTAGGTGCCCTACATTAAGTGATTTTAGATGATATAAGGATGTTTTCGTTTTCAGAGTTATGGTCCGAACAGACTGCCAAAAAGCATTCTGGAAGGAAAAATTTGTTAATGGTTTACCAAGTCTCTTCACCCATAAGGTTAGAGAAGCCCTTAGCAAAGACACTGGAATAATTGAGTATGATTCTTTGGCTTATGGAGAACTCATTCGCACCATCCAAAATGTAGGAATGAAATGGTGTATTGATATGAGAATCAATAAGCAGCTTAAGAATGAAAAGAAAAAAGCTAAGTATGAATTAGGTGATTTTTGTGAACAATACGGTCTTCAGCCTATAGCTCCCTCCCAGACCATAAAACACAGACATAAATCACATAAACCCTATTCTAGGAGAAAATCTTACCACAAACATTGTAAGAAGCCATTCCAAAAGCAACCTGAAACATCTAGTCGTCCCCATAGGAAGTCTAGAAAACCTTATAAGGATAAAACCTATAAGAAGAAAAAATCAACAAAGGGCAAAGGGAAAGCCCAGGATGATATTAAGTGTTTTAATTGTGGAAAAATAGGCCACATTAGTCCTGATTGTCCAGTTAAAAAATAGGTCAAGAGATTAGGATTAGCTCCTGAAGAAGAAGAAGAAATCCTCAAAATCTTCAGGATCCACAACCCTAACTCTTCAGAAGAAGATTCAGATAGCTCAAATAGCTCTGATGATTCTTCAGATTACCAGTCTGCCACTGATCACCCTAGTGAGCCCAACATTAAGATAGGTTTTAGTTGTCCCAAAAGGATTAGGGTAATAACTAGAAATACTGAAAAACACATCCTGATAGATCTAATCTCCAAGATAGAGGACCCAGATCTTAAGGTTAAATATGTAAAACAACTTAGGAATTTATTCGTTAAAAAAGACACAAAACAACTTGTTCCTGAAAAACAGTTGGTTAGTCTTAATAAAACAATGGAACGATTTAATAAGGAGAAAAAGAAAGAAGTAACCTTACAAGATCTCCAATGTGAAGTTAATAAATTAAAAACTGAAATAAAAGATTTAAAAGCCCAAGACAAAAAATTTGCAGAAGCTCTAAGCCTTCTACAAGCCCAAAAGGAATTAACAAAGGATTCAGATCCAGAAGATCCAGAAGATCTTGAAAATCCTGATAACCAATCTGAACCTGATAATCTATTTCACCAAAGAGCATGTTCTCAGGGGATACCCGTAACCTCCACCATGTTGATGAAAAATTCTGGTTTAACGAACCTGCCACCTCACAGTGGATGCTCTCAAACCAATGAGGAATATAGCATTAATCTAATTAACAAGATAAGTACCCAAAAATGATATACCAATGTCAAAATTATAGTTAATAATTTTGAATTAGAAACCATTGCACTCATTGACACAGGAGCTGATGTCAATTGTATCCATGAAGGACTAATCCCCACAAAGTTCTATGAAAAAACTTTGGAAAGACTTAGTTCAGCAAATGGTAGTGAAATGAAAGTAAAATATAAACTTCCAAAAGGACATATCTGTCAAGATAATGTATGTTTCAAAACATCATTTCTTCTTGTCAGTAATATGACTGATCCCATTATTCTTGGTTTACCATTCATATATCTGTTGTATCCTTTTACAATAGACATAAATGGAATAACGACCAAGCCTTTTGGACAAAAAGTAGTTTTTAGTTTTATATCCAAACCTGAAGAAAGACAATTAAAGCAAATAAAATATTATTCAATTACACAGTCTGTTAACCTAATTAACAGAAAAATTAATCAATTGAACTTTCTTAAAGAAGAAATTAGTCACCTTAGGATTAATGAACAATTAACCAACCCAATTTTAAAACAAAAAATTGATAGGTTTAAAGAAAAATTTGAAGCAGAAGTATGTTCCACCCTTCTTACAGCTTTCTGGCATAGGAAGAAACACATGGTAAGACTTCCGTACATTAAAGGATTTAAGGAGGCAAATATCCCCACTAAATCCAGACCAATCCAGATGAACCATGAAGTAATGAAAATCTGCAAAAAAAAAATTACAGGATTACTGATTCGCACTTTTTAGGTGTCTGAATTATATTATAATATTACACCCAAGTATAGGTGGTCGAATTGTAGTTTTCTCGGTTTTTAAGTCTAAGTATCGATCCCACGAAGAGTTAAGTAATTCTAAAAAAAAAAAACTAAATAAATAAAAATAAAATATTAAAAAACAGTAAAGTGATTTATTTGGAGTAGTTTGATGTTTGATTGCTTGTAGTGTGAGCTTAATCTAATTAACTAGTTTTAAAATAAAAGGCAGGCGAAAGTAAAGTGCAGATATAATAAAGTGCGTAAATAAAACAGATAACTGACAAGAAATTAAAAGATACCCTTCATTTTAGGGATCCATATGCTTTGTATTGCTTAAGTTACTGGAAATGCTACCTCACAACAATTAACTTCCATTTTACTGGAAAGCTAATCGGCAGGTCTGATTTATATAAATCATAATACAGCTGCTTCTCAGGCGAGCTGGTGGTATAAATAGCAACTTCTTAAGAAAGCTGATTATATCCACTTCAATTGATTAACTCAATTAATCCAGAAGGACAAGCCATTCATGAGGAATACTTGAGTTATTCTCTTGACGTTATGATTATATAATAACCCATAACACAGTCGCTTCTCAGGCGAGCTGGTGGTAGTATATCATAACCCAGCAACTTCTTAAGAAAGCTGGTTACATAACCGCCAGTTAAACAGCCTCAGCATTCTAGTGGACTGGTAGGAATGCCATAGTTGTAAGACTGTCAGTAATATATTGTAAATTGAACAACGTATATAACTGCCAGTATAAACTGTCAGTCTATTATATAAATTGAACAACGTACATAACCGCCAATTAAACAGCCTCAGTATTCCAGTGGAAGTAGCGCCATACCAATAGGAACACCGTGGTTATTAGACTGTCAGTCTAACATATATATATATATTAGTATAAACATATAAATAAAACATCAACATTTCCAGAATTCAAGCAATATTATACATATGTTTACCCTAGTTTGAAGGGTATAAACGACTACTCACGCTCCATTGCTATAGACGAGCAGAGAGTGATAGCCGTTGTCATTACAGAAATAAAAGTACAGGATTTGGACTACACTATAACACGGACTGGAACGTGTTCTGACTTGGTATCTCTCTTTCTCTCTTTGTGTTGTATCTTGGGAGCTCTTGGAAATTTGTTTCTGGAGGAAGTTCTCTCGCTGGACCGGCCTGCATGTAGAGGAGGAGGAAGCCTGTATTTATTGGCAAAACTGGAAGCAGAAGAGGAAGAGATTTGCATTGCCGCCTCAAGAGGACCGTCCGAACAGTGGCAGTGCCGTCCGGACGGTGATGCAAGTGGATTTACAACTTACAAGGCTTCTGACTTGATTTATTATACTTTAGCCTCCTAGCTTTCCTTTTTCTTGACATTTCACCCTTCATCTTTGGTTATTTGGGCATTTATCCTGCAACTTTAGATAAAAACTGTTAAAACGAATAATTCCCGCACTAACCCTAATTCACGTTAATTCCTACTTTTTAGTGCGGTAATTCTATTAATTCGACTTTTTTTAATATTTCTAATTTACACCTAATTGATGTCAATCAATTACTTGAAAATGGTATCATCAGGAAAAGCAAATCACCTTGGTCCTGTCCAGCTTTCTATGTCATAAAAAATTCAGAATTAGAAAGAGGAGTTCCTAGGCTTGTAATTAATTATAAACCTTTAAATGCTGTTTTAGAATGGATCAGGTATCCAATTCCGAATAAACAGGATTTAATTAAAAGACTCAGTAAGTCTGTTGTATTTTCGAAATTCGATCTCAAAAGTGGTTACTGGCAGATACAAATCTATCCAGAAGATAGATATAAGACTGCCTTTACTACCCCTTTTGGTCATTATGAATGGAATATTATGGCATTTGGATTAAAAAATGCACCAAATGAATTCCAAAACATAATGAATGAAATTTTTAATTGCATCAGCCATTTCTCTATTGTCTATATAGATGATATCCTCATCTTCTCCAAGTCAATAGAAGAACATTGGAAGCACCTTAATACCTTCATTGAAATTATCAAACATAATGGTTTAGTCATTTCTGCACCAAAGATTAAGTTGTTCCAAACCTCAGTAAGGTTTTTAGGATATAATATCCAGCAGGTCTATCCAATTCGCAAATAAGTTTCCTGATGAGATTCTTGATAAAACCCAACTCCAAAAGTTCTTAGGTTCCCTAAATTATGTTTCTGACTTCTATCAGGATCTTAGGAAAACCGTCAAACCTCTGTATGACAGACTCAAAGCAAATCCTTCGCCTTGGACTTCTGTCCATACATCCATTGTTCAAAAGGTCAAGCAGTTCATCAAAACCTTGCCTTGCCTTGGTATTTCTTCGATTGATTCCTTCAAAATCATCCAAATAGATGCCTCAGATATTGGTTACGGTGGCATCCTCCTTCAGAGAGAATCCCCTAATTCTCCTGAACAAATTGTTAGATTCCATTCTGGAATTTGGAATAAAGCACAAGCAAATTATAGTACAATTAAAAAAGAAATTTTATCTATTGTCCTGTGTGTCTCAAAATTCCAGGATGATATATTAAATCAGAAATTCCTAATTCGTGTTGACTGTAAATCAGCAAAACATGTTTTAAAAAAAGATGTACAAAACATTGCTAGTAAACAAATTTTTGCTAGATGGCAATCTATTTTAAGTATTTTCGATTTTGAAATTGAATATATTAAAGGCAGTAATAACTGCATCCCTGATTTTCTAACCCGTGAATTCCTGCAGGAACCCAATGGCGGACAGGAAACATAATTCCTCCGGAACCTCCTCTAAAAACCAGGGGGGAAGAAGGATAAACAAAAAATGAGTGACATCTTTGCCTCAGATAAGACAAAACAAGAAGCTGATATGCCATTAGCATTACCAGCTCCTTACCCTAGCCAGCTTTCAGCTCAATTAACCAATGCACCTCAAACCCAAGTATCCAATAGATACCAAGTTTTGGGTAACCCTAATCCAACCAGGCCAGTAGCCCAATCAGCCTTAGTCACCAGGCCAGTAGCCCTGCCAAGCACCCAAGTTCTCCCAGCCACTTTTACTCAAATGGCCCAAAGACCACCTGCTAGGCAAATGATAAACCCATATACTCCGAACCAAATACAGGAAGCCCATCAAGGCCCAAAAGCCGATTACCTCAAGTCATATACACAAAATGTATGTGTCATTGAACCTCCTTTTACCCACATCACCAACCCACAAGAGTTGGCCCATTTCTATTTACCTACAGGATGGACTTTTATCCCATCTGATCTTGAAAAAACTCATACATTTATCAAGATATCCTGTATTTTACCAAATCTTTCGTAACCTAGCCAATTTATGATAAATTCAATCCAGCAAAGGTGATCTATCATGCTTTGCATATTTTAAGAATTATTTCTGTTTTTGATTGGGGCCCTCACCCTTCTTCACTCTGAGAGCTACCATTCCACTCCAGACCTTTCAATTACTATGAATACAAAGAAGCATGGTTTAAGGTCTTACTCCACCAGAATGCAGATTACTCTCATTCATGATTCTTAAAATTCGATAAAGATTTCAAGAGCCCGATTCCTGCCTGGTTCGCACAGTGGTGGTTTATGCACGACCCCATTACTGGAATCTTTCCTGTTGATCTCCAAAATCAAATTAACGTATTCTCGTCTATTTACCAACCTAGTAAACACGATAGTCAGTTTTCCTTTTTACTAATGTTTGTTTGCAGGTACAGAGTCCCTTGGATCCTCAAATGGCAATGGGGTATTGCTGGGTTCAACCTCGTAAGGCAATTCTATGCCAAATGGTGGCCCAGGTTCCAACACCAGGAAGTCATAGACATGGTCAAAAGAGACTTCCCTGTCAGAATACCGACCCCAGCAGTGGTCCCACAAGCCTTGTCACAGTCTGCTCCAACAACTCCTGCCAAGGCAATTGCACCACCTCTCGCAGCTTCAAAAAAGCCAGAGAGCTCTGCACAGCCTCCAGCTGTTAAAGGCAAAGAAAAGAAATCCTCATCTAAGGATTCCTCCTCCAAGTCAAAAAAAAAGTCATCCAAGAAGAAGAAAGCAGCACTACTGCTAAAGCTCCTTGAAGACTCCTCCAGTGACAGTGACTCATCAACATCTTCACAAGGTTCAGTAAACCTTGTTGACACCTTCCAGGATGCCCAAGATCCTAATGAAGGATATGATGATCTCACCCCAGATCTCTCTTCTCCATGATCCTCATTTTTACATGTGATAGCTTCAATCACTACTTTCTCACTCAAAGAAAGAAAAGCTGTCTGTCACATATAACAATAAGGCATCATTTCAACCTGCTGCCCTTTCCCTAAAAGTAGCCGACAAATCTGGTCCAAGTCTACTTTTCCACCGAAAGTAGATTCTCCAGACAAACTAGTCCCACCATCCATATCCACTCCGGGTGAAAAATCTTTTACCTCACCGAAAGCAACGGGTAAAGACACTTTTTCCAGAGTTAAAGCCAAAGGAAATCATCACCAAGATTCCTTCATCAATCCTTACCTCTATATAAGGATTTCATTTCTCGAAAGAAGGGCAGGTCATTTCAGACTCACATTAAAAGCCTGTAAACACTTCACCCTACCCTATTCACATTGTAAGCCTTCTTCATGATGCAAAAGAAGAGCTCCCCTCTACTCTCACTTCTCCACTAGACCTTTAGTTCTAGTGTTGTAAGTAATTATCTTTAATTTTCTGTATTGTAATTTGTATGTTTTACCAAACGTTTTCTTCAGAAAAGAAAATATAATTTTCCATTTATATCTTCAGATTGTGATTCTTCTCATATGTCATATAATTCCGCACTTCGTTTCATATGGTATATATATACACACACACATGTGTAAATTGTTACCTTGAAAGTAGTAAGTGTAAGATGAGACATGTATATTATGTTTGTGTAACATTTTTGGTAATGTCTCCCTTTACCTTGTGTAAATAGTTTGTTATACTATTATTGCTACACTGTTATTGTTATTTTCAATGTTATCCTATAAAACTTTACATTTCCATTAAGTAAGGTGAGACATAAAATAATACTTTACACTTTACACTTTCAATGTTATACTGTACACGTATATATATATATATACGTATAAATATGTATATATAAATATATATACAAACATTTATATGTATAAATATATATATATATACATATGTATATATATATAAGTATATAAATACGTATATATACATACTAGTATATATAAATATATATACAAGTATGCATATACATATAAATATATATATATACGTATTAATATATATATATATATATAATTATTTGTATGCACACACACACATATATATTAACCAATACACATGAATATATATATATACATACTTGTATATATATATAAATACGTATATATAAATATATATACAAGTATGTACATACATATAAATATATATATATATATATAATTGTTTGTATGCACACACACACATATATATTAACAAATACACATGAATCAAGGTGCATTAAATATTAAAGTTCTCCCATAAAATTAGGAGATATTTAATGCACTACTTTCCCTAAAATGGGCATTTATGTCTTTGTATCCAACTAGTGTTCCTTTTTCCACAATATTTTTTAATGTGTACTTTTTGCCAAATAAGTCTAAGTAAGTATACCGGCTTCCAAAAATCTTAATTTTTAAACACTATAAATAATCCATGTAATAAAAAGGGATAATGGGATGTGAGTACCTTTTTTAAAACTTATTTGGCTTTAAGTACGACCTGCAAACTTATCCTCCTGTAAGTCATCTTTTTCATCAAATAGTTGTCAATAAGTACACATTTTAAAACATTTTCAAATTCTTTCTAAAATGTATTCCACAATTGCCCTACCATAAATAGTGCATACTTAATTGAATGTGAGACTTTCAAGATTAGAATGTGAGATTTTCAAGATTCCTTTTGATATTTGTGTATCATTTGAATTTTGAAATTTCATATATATATATATATATACACACACACACACACACACACACACACACATACACATATATACATATATATATATACACACACACATACACATATATATATACACACACACAGAGGCACATAATATATACACACATACACATATATACATATATATACACACACACACACACACACACACACATATATATATACACACACACACACACACAGATGTAATACAGTGACACGCTCAACAAAAAAATAGTAACATCAAATAGTGAAACGCTCAACAAATAAATAGTAACATCAAACAGTAACATACTTAATTAAAAATTTAATCTTTTTGATGTTACTGTTTGATGTTACTATTTTTTTGTTGAGTGTCTTTTTGTTTGATGTTAGTATTTTTTTGTTGAGCGTGTCACTGTTTGATGTTACTATTTTTTTGTTGAGCGTGTCACTGTTTGATGTAACTGTATTACGTGTGTGTGTATATATGTGTGTGTGTGTGTGTGTGTGTATGTGTGTATATACGTGTGTGTGTGAATACATATATATATATATATATATGTATATATATATAATTTTAAAATTCAAATGATACACAAATATCAAAGAATCTTGAAAGTCTTACATTATATTAGGTATGCACTATTTATGGTAGGGGAAGAAGGGCTTTTATGACTTTTTTTTAACAAATGTACTTCTATTCCAATTATTTTAAAAAGTGTACTTTTATCCTATTAAGTTTTTTGGGAGGTACCGGCCTCCCTAAGCCCCTAAAAAAAAACCTTATAAAAATATAAGCCCAATCAACTATTTTAGGCCCATAATTCAATCCAAACATTTTTCATTGTAAAAAAAAATTAGCAATATACAAAAAAAAAAAAGAATTGAAAGGTCATATCAAAGCCACAAAAAAAATCAAAAAGTTAAATCATATCAAAAAGTCAGTTTTTTCTTTCTCTCTCTCAGTGCTTAATTATTTTATTGAGTAGAATTAAATTGTTAAAATGACTTAATTCTTTTCTCTGTATTTGTGCATCGTTCGTTTCATGCTTTGTGTTCCGTGGATGATACAATTTTCTTGGTTTGGCCATAAATGGGTGCAGAAATTCATTTTATACTCATAACGAATTCCATATATAATTGATCAAGCTATTTCTTCACTAAAAAATAGATTTGAACAATTACTAAAGTACGAAAATATTTTTTATTTTTTATTTAACTTAGAAAAATTAAAATTAGTGACCAATAATAGTTTAAAGTAATATTATTTGGATCTCGAATGTTTCTTAAAACTCAAATTTTTTTCTGATATTGATGGCTTAGATTTATTTTTAGAAATAAATGTTTTAAAAAATTTTACAAACGAAAGAAATACTCCAATTCAGATACTAAATTATATAAAAAGTTAATTTTTTTTTCAAATGCATGCATTACTTATAGAATATTATTGACAATTACTGTAACAGTTGCTTCTGCAGAAAGAAACTTTTCAAAATTAAAATTGATAAAATCTAATTTAAGATCAACTATATCACAAGAAAGATTAACTGGATTAGCGATATTATCAATTGAAAAAGATATGGTAGAAAACTTGAATATAAAACCTTAATTAATACTTTTGCAACTCAACAAGCAAGAAAAATTAATTTTAAATAAAAAATATTAACACTAAACATAGAAGGTCTCATTTAAAAGTCTCGCTTTAGGCCCCAAATTATCTTGAGCCACCCCTGGTAGCACTTGTTTGACTAAGTTAGATGGCTTCTTTATCACATGTGGCCTTTATGTGTGGAGGATGTTTATCCTTAATAAGGGATTCTTTCCTTAATGGAACTGAGATTGATAGGTGTAGAACCAAGGGATACATAAAGGTTTTTCTCCGCTAGCTTTTTTGCTAGCTCTAGGAAGGGAGAGATGTGACCATGAACCAACCATGGAAGCATAAGAAGACTGAAACTTGCTTGTTGGGTGCCCACCTCTGTGTGTGTATGTGTTGCTGTGTATGATTTCAAGCCCTTCAGAGTTAATTTAAAGTGGTATACATCCACAAAAAGTTGATTCCAACATTGAATAGAATCAACCGCCAATTTAATTTGAGTAATAGATAAATACTTATTTTTCACCTTCTGTATTTATAAGATAAATACTTATAAATACTTCTGTGTTAGTTTAAGGTTTTAGACCATAGGGTCATCAGTTCAAATCACAAAAACCTCTTTCATTACTACATCATACCAAAAAGTGAGAAGCACCACAGAAGAGGAGCCACACCTAAGAAGAAGTAACAAATAAATATTTATGTTACACTTTCTCTATCAGTTTAAGTTTTTAGTTGACAGGTCAAATTCCGATAAAAAGACAATGATGTACTAAGAACTCAATGGTTTGATAAAAACTTTTTTAGAAAGATTGCCTTTTCTCTATAAGCACCTTCTTCGAGTTAAAAAACCAAGATTTATCGACACAATCTGGTTTCAATGCGATCGATTCAATGATGGCTTGAGTGGCGAGCCTCTCTATCTGTTGCTAAGTGTAGGTGGAGACTTAACGATTGCATACATACATAATTAATGACATAGATTGGAGAGCAACACAAATTTTCTTTAAGAGTCATAACTCAGTGACCCTTGGTAACTTAGGGACTGTGAGGGCATAAATAAGTGTCCCAAAGCCTCATGTGAACCCAATAGGCCCCGCTGATAAAGATAGGATAGTTATAGTTTGGGATATTTTGTGGGGGAAACTTGTAACTCGCGACTGTCGAGGTTGCATTCTTTTTTAAACAGACTCGAGGTTGCATTGTCACACCTGAAATATCAAACTGACCAACTAATGTGGAACTTGAGGAACAATGGCAATTCCTAATTTCCCAATCTATGCATAATTTATTCTAAGAATTTCTGAAAGATTGTTCTACCTAAAGAAATTTCAGATATTGACTGAGATTGGTGATAATAAATGGAAGAGTTAATCACAAATTGTACCTTAAAATATTGTTCGAATTTTAATTTGTACCCATTAAAAATAAAAAATCTCAATTTGTAACCTCAAAAATAGAAATTTATACTAATACCCACCTGAAACTAATCGCCGTCAGTTTGCCGTCTAAAATTAAATAGATAGATTACACCTAAATCTCCTCATGTTTGTCATTTAATCATTTGGACCTCTCACATTCAGAATATTACTCTTACACCTCATGACGTTTGTGCACGTATACCACATAACCCCTTGTGGTTGATATCTGTTAATATAACCGTTAAAAAAAGTGATTTTATCTTTATAAAAATTTATAATTTTTATATTACCCTTTATTTTGTGGGTCCGTTATATTCTAAAGTTCAAAATCAAGCTTATCATTTGAATGCCTAATATAATGCAGGTATATATAGAATATTTTGCATATCCAATGCAATACATCACTTAAAATTATTATTTGGATGCCCAATTGGAGGAACATTTTTAGTCATATTTGGATTCTTAAGGGATGTAGGTGTAATATTTTAAATGTGCGGTCTAGGTGATTAAGTGACAAGTATGATGGGGTCTATGTGTAATTTATCCATTTAATTTTAGACGACAAACTGACTGCTGTTAGCTTGAGGTGCGCATTAATACAGATTTCTTTATTTGAGAGTACAAATTAAAATTTTTTATCTTTAAAGGTATAAATTGATATTTAAATAATCTTTCAGAATGTAATTTGAAATTAACCCTGAATGAAAAGAAAATTGAACATCTATACTAATTTAAAATATCAGCATCTATGAAAAACATTTTTTTCTATTTTTACCCTTTAATACTACAATTATACCAGACTTATCCTCCATATTTAATTAGGTCATTTAAATTTTAAACCAATTCTATTGTTGCTACCTGCATTTGACGTTTAGCGTTTGAAGTCCACAACGGTACCCATTCATCTCTCTTTCATTTAATAGTAAAAACATTTGGCTGAGTTCACCTCCTTCGGTCATTGGTGCATAACCTCTCACAAATGTGTCTCCTTGCTTCTCTCTTGTGATGATACACAGCTTATCTTTGTGGCTCTATAGATTCTATGAATTAATGGTGCAAGCAACAATGTCTCTTTCTCTCTCAGACACACATCGTCGGTCAAGACCTTACGGAATGAGCGGTATTCTACTTCAACAGGTACTGTAAGAGGCAAAAAATTAATGATACCTCTTACATGAGCAATGAATGGATATCTCTGATACCAGATGAATCCTGAACTTCGGACTCCCAATCTCTTTCTTGTAAAACGAGCAAATTGTCCATGATCGAAGTGCTTCGATCGAAGACACTCTGATACTTAAGTCAGTAATGGAACTTAAACAAACGAAAAAAGACCAGAAGAGTTCGGCATACCTTTCACCTTGGCCTTTTGTTCCTTTTATAAGTCCTTCCCCTTCTAGGGTTTTCCCTGATTTTAGATTCAAGGTGGCACACCTTCCTTTATTCTAGCGATTAAGTTTTGGAAGTTGCTGATATTTCTCCGACAATTCCTCCTGATATCTACAATTTCGTTGATTCATTTATCTTCATGCCTAAGTTATAGGCGAATCTTTATCTTTTCATGTATTGATGAAAACACCTCGGTCTTGATAAGAGCCAAGCTCTTTTATTACTCTCCGAACACGTTGAACAATTCGGTAGTAGCCGAGCTCTTTCATTACTTGGCCGAGCACATAGCCTGGCCGAACACTTTGCTTTGCCGATCACATTGATAAGTTCGGCTAGGTGTATTGGACGAATGAAAGCTGTCTTCATCACGTGTCCTACCTTGTCATCATCACGTGAGCTCATTTAATGCCTGACAGACGTCTTTCGTTTGTTAGCCGTTTTATGTACTTAAACTCATCATTGCTCACACCTTTTTGGGACATCCCCCCTTGTTTTGGTAGCTTAGTCTCTATCATTTAAATACCACCTTTTAGAATTCCCTCATCTTTATAAACGATCTCTCTTCATCCTCTCTTCATTTTTTCCTTCTTTGTTTCAGCTTCAGACTTCTTTTTCTTTTTCTTTATGCTCTTTGCTATCTACTGGTATGGCTCCTTTGCAACCCTCCGAAGTTTTGGATTTCAAGAAGAAATACAATATTCCTGATGACGTAGAGGTTTAAGTTGCAGGCAAAAATGAACCCCTAATAGGTACTAGAGAGAGTATTCCTATCTATATTAGAGTCATAACTGAGGGTGGAATTCGCTTTCCTCTCGACCCATTTCTTCTCTGGGTTCTTTCTGCAACAAAACTTTGCCCAATACAATGTTGCCCCAACTTCTTCAAGATTGTTGTAGAGGTTGCTGCTTTGAATAGGTTGCTAAACTTAAACTTGGGTCTCTGGGAAATTCTGTACTGTTATATCATCAAGCCATGCGGTGACAATTATTATCTTGCTGGCAGGAAGAAGGACCTGTATCTAGTAACCCAACTTCTCGACTCAAATAAAGGTCATGAGAACGACGCAGTCTTTGTTTTTGGGAACTGAGAATATTCTACCGATGCTACTCCTTCCAATCGCTGTCCTTATTAAGAAGGTTTTCCAGGTACTTGAATTTTTTCACTCTCCAATTAGTTCGCTTTTCTACTACCTTCTAATATAAGCTTTCTTTTGTTTGGAGGTGAAACTGTGAAGGGAAGAATTCCCAAATCTTCTATGAAAATGGACGATCTCAGGAAGGTTTGGGAATACAATGAATCCCTCTTTTGTTGAGCTACTTATACCTTTCTCGGGAATACACTAACCTATACTTCTTACATTGTTGTGCCGAACCGGCCTAACACCACTCTTGCAGCAGACCGGGAGGCCATCCAGACTGCTCGGGAACAGACTCCCTGAGCACGAAAGAAGTCTTCTCTTGTATCTTATGGATGCAGAGTGGTGAGGAACTTCTTGGACTTTTTATCAACAGGAGAGCCGACCCCATCAATCAAACCAGCTCCACCAACTTTAGTTCCTTCAATTCATGCTCCTTCGATTATGGTTACTGAAGAGTTTGCTGTCGAGGTTCTAGCCAAGGCTGGGATTCCAGATGGTGTTGATCCGCCGATCAGTGATCAAACAAACCTTGTCTAGAATTTTGAAACTTCAATTCCAGTTGAATTAGAACCTCTTAACCCTGTTCATTCTCCCGTTCCTCAAGATGATTCCGTTTTTGAACTTGCTGAAGATCTCGCCCCAAGAAGGCGAAGGATTGCTGAATCCGAGGCAAGCCTCTCTCCTAAATCTACCAATCCCCCTTTTCAACCTGTCCTTAGGGCAAAGAGGAAAGAAATCACCGCAAAAGATTCAGCAATCGATGACTTTAACGTAGTAATGGGGATTGCTCAGGGGGTGATTTTGCCTTGGGATCGTGCTATGAATGAAGCTCTTAGTAATGATGAAGTTTCTCGTCAAGCCATTCAACACATGGTTCTGATAAGGACTTTTCTCTTGCTCCTTTAATATTTTTCCCTTTTTCTCAAAATTTTTGTAAGTCTTCTTTCCCTTTCCATCTTCAAGGGATTGCAAAAAGTTCATGAAGTTGGTGCTATGATAGCCCGAAAAGATAAAGTTATGAAGGACGTCATTCATGCTTGTGCCTCTACCCTAGCCAAAAAAGAGTCTCAGGATGAAGAGTTTGGCAAAATATGTGAGGAGGCAAAGTTTCTAAAGGCTCAAAATCAAAGCCTGACTGAGGAGAACCAGAAGCTTCAGGCAGAGGTTAGGCAACTGAAGGATTCTGAGCATGAAGTGAATGCCAAATTTTCCCAATCTTAGTTTAACTATACGAGTCTCTTGGAGGAGTTTGACCAGTACAAGGCGGAGGCAAAAGAGAAAGAAGATGATGCTTATGATGAAGGGGTCGAGAAGGCGGAGAATGATCTGGCTCAGTAGATCCCTCAGATTTGGGATCCACACTTTAGCAAGGGCTGACATGCTGCTTTGATTGCTTCCGAAGTTCCTTCTTCTTCAGAGTTTTTCTCCAGGCATTCTCTTTTGAGCTCTTCCCAACCTCCTGCTCCTGCTGCATGATCATGATCAAAGGATTTTTAAAAATTTTTAGATGTAATTTGACTGAAAATCATTCTTGTGCTCTTTTGAAGGTTGAATGAAAATCACTTGAATTTTGTTTTTCATTACTTGTTAGGAAAAAACTCTCAAACGTTTTGGCCCTTTTCAAAGAGGTTGGGCCCTTGATAAGGACCTAGCTCGGTCCTTCAACAGGAACCTTTTATACTTGGAAAAATTTGTTGGCTCTTTTGAAGTAATGGACCTTGCTTTGCCTTTCTTCAAAGGGCTCAATCCCTCAACAGGGACCTTTTACACTTTGAAAAATTCAAAGGCTCTTGAAGTTATGGCTCTTGCTCGGCTCTTCTCCAAAGAGCTTGGTCCCTCGACAGGGACCTTCATACTTAGAAAAATTCGATAGCTCTTGATGTTATGACCCTTGCTCGACCTTTCTTCAATGAGCTCGGTCCCTCAACAGGGACCTTTTACACTTAAAAAAATTCGAAGGCTTTTGAAGTTATGACCCTTGCTCGGCCGTTCTTCAAAGAGCTCGGTCCCTCAACAGGGACCTTTTACACTTAGAAAAATTCGATGGCTTTTGAAGTTTATGGCCCTTGCTCGGCCTTTCTCCAAAGAGCTCGGTCCCCAAGTAGAGTTATTCTTAGTCCCCTTGGGTACCTAAGAGAGTTTCTACTCTACACCGACCTGCCAATCTAATTGGATTCTAATCCATCCCTAGTCAGCTTACATCGTCATGCCTAGTTGCGAACCTGAATTAGATTGGGCGGTTGCACCTGATTTAAGTTCACAACTTCTATCAGAATTTTTTGCCTCTCTGCCTTAAAAGTAGGATGTATATAAAGAGGAAGAAGAATAGGAAAAAGAATCTTCAAATTTTTTTATTAATAACCAATTCGGTACATTTGCTAGTCACTTATCAACTCTTAAGGGGCACCCTTAAGTTTCCGAAGGTACTTTGGGGTTCTATGAAAAAATGTAATTTTTAGAAATAGAACTTTCTTAGGTTTGCAGTGTTCCAGGGGTGTGGCACAGCCCTTTGGCCCATGGTTTTGAGCTCATAATACCCGCTGCCCCCAACTCGGGCTATTCTGTATGGACCTTTCCAATTTGCTCCAAGCTTTCCATGAGTCGGATTTTTAACCAATCCCAGTATGCGTCTAAGGACTAGGTCTCCAGGTGTGAAGGACCGACTACCGAGGGTTAACTTTCTTGTTATAAGCTCGGGACATTTGATGCCGATAAGAAGCCATCCTTATAGCTGCTTGTTCTCTTTTCTCCTCTGCTAGATCAAAATCTTGGGTGATGACGGCTTCATTACCGTTGCTCTCGATCAGCTTGGTTCTGAGGATCGGTAAGTCAATCTCTAATGGAATAACCGCTACCATTCCATAAGCTAGGACGAAGGGTGTCTCCCCAGTTGGGCGCCAAGGTATGGTTTGGTACGTCCACAAAACACTTGGCAACTCATCTACCCATCCCCCTTTAGCATTCTCTAACCTTTTTTTGATTCCATCCAAGATCGTCTTGTTGGAGATTTCTTCTTGTCCATTGCTCTGTGTTGTTCGAGTGGAGTGGAATAGTGGTTCCGAATTCCATACTATTGACAAAAAGCTTTGAAAGGTCCACTATCGAATTAGGTGTCGTTGTTCGACACAAGAGAGTGTGGAATACCGAATCTGGTAATGAGGTTCCTCCTAAAAAACTTCCTCGTATTGGTATCTCTGATATTAGCTAGGGATTCGGCCTCCACCCACTTGGTGAAATAGTTTGTTGTCACTAAAAGGTACTTCTTATTGCCGAGGGCCTCAGGTAAGGGACCCACAATGTCTAATCCCCACTACGCGAATGGCCACGGGCTCGCCAATGGAAGCAACTCCTGGTATGGTTTTCTCAGTATTGGCGAGAAATTCTGACATTTTTCGTACCGCCTAACAAACTGTTGAACATCATTCTACATGTACGGCAACCAAAAGCCTTGAGAGATAGCTCGGTGAGCTAGAGAGCTCCCACCTGTGTGAGCTCCGCAACTCCCTTCGTGTATTTCAAATAGAAAGTCAGGAATTACCTTCGGGTATGCACATTTCAAGTACGGGCCTCCAAATGAGCGTCGGTAAAGCTCATCTCTTGGAGATAACCAAAATGAGGTTCCTTCTTGTCCTCGGGCAAGTCACCATTCTTCAAAAAGCTAACAATCGGATACATCAAACTCGGCTCAGTTGCACTACATAAGACTTCATCAAATCTGGTCAGCAGAATACTAGGCTCGGACTAAAACTCAATGGTAAGAGATCTTTCAGTTTCTTGCTTAATGGCCGAGGCCAGAGAAGCTAGAGCATCGGCATGCGAGTTCTTCGCTCTTCCAACATACTATATTGAGTATTCTGGTATTTTGTTCAGTTCTTTTTCTGCAACGGTATGATATGCCATCATTCTTTCATTCTTTGCTGCATACTCCTATATTATCTGATTTACTACTAGTTGTGAATCAGAGAATATCTGGAGCTTCATTGCTCCTACCTCAGCTGTTAACCTAACTCCAGCTATCAAAGTTTCATACTTAGCTTCGTTGTTTGAGGCCTGAAAGCCGAGCCTGATGGCTTTCTCCAAAATACAACCATCTGGACTCATAAGAGTAAGACCAATGTCGGCATCCTTTTGATTTGAAGACCCATCAACGAATAGGATCCAACCGCCGTTGTGCCCAATTTTTTGATCCTCATTAGAATCTTTATTCTGCCCCGAGCTTTTTTTAGGTTGGAATTCTGCAATTAAGTCTACCACTACCTGGCCCTTTATTGCTTTCCTTGGTTCAAAATCGACGTCAAATTCTCTGAGCTCAACTGACCATTTAGCAACACGTCCAGACAAGTTGGCTTTCAGAAAGAGGGACTCCAACGGCGGATCGGTGAGCACTGTGATGAGGTGAGCTTGGAAATAATGCCTGAGCTTCTTGGCCGAGCTAACCAGTGCTAGTGCGAGCTTCTCCAATGGAGTATACCTTGATTCTACATCTAAGAGCATCTTGCTCACTTAATAGACTAGTTTCAACTTTTCACAACCATTCTTCATCAACGCCCCACTCACCACGTGTTTTGACACTGCTAGGTAGATGAAAAGTCTCTCCTTGGGTGATGGGGTTGAGAGGATAGGCAGGGAGGCCAATTAAGACTTGAGATCGACGAATGCTTCCTCACATTCTTGACTCTAGGGTGCCCCCTTCTTCCCCTTGATTTATTGGAAGAAGGGTCTGCACCTATCAAATGCTTATGATATGAATCTTCCAAGAGCAGCAACCATTCTAGTTAGCCTATGTACCTCCTTCATTGTCCGAGGTGATTGTAGCTCGGCCAAGGCCTTTTCCTGATCAAGGTTCACCTCTATTCCTCGGTTTGTAACCAGGAAGCCAAGGAATTTCCCGATCTGACCCCAAATGTACACTTCGAAGCGTTTAATTTCATCTTGTATTTTCGTAGTACATCAAAAGTACTCTTCAGGTCGGAACAGTGTCTGGTGGCCCTCCAACTCTTAACCACCATATCGTCAATATAAACTTCCACAGTACTACCTATCATATGTGAGAACATTTTGGTTACCAACCTTTGATACGTCGCTCCAACATTCTTCAATCCAAAGGGCATCACCCTATAACTGTATGTCCCTTTTGGCGTTATAAAGGCAATTTTTTCCTGATCTTCCTCGGCAAGGGGGATCTGGTGGTACCCCTGTAAGCATTCAAGAAGCTCATTTGCTCATGACCGATAGTTGCACCGACCCACTAATCTATCTTTGGTAAAAGGAAGTTGTCTTTTGGACAAGCTTTGTTGAGATCGGTGAAGTCAACGCAGACTCTCCACTTCCCATTCTTCTTCTTCACCACCACGGTATTGGATAACTAGGCTGGGTATTGTATTTCCCTTATCATTTGGGATTCAAGCAATCGTGCTACTTTCTCTTTTACTGCGTCTTGATGCTGAAGAGCCAACCTCCTCAGCTTCTGTTTGACTGGCTTGAAGCTAAGGTCAATGTTCAAGTGGTGACATGCCACTTCGAATGGTACGCTGAGCATATCACTCGTGCTCCAGGTGAAAATATCAGCATATTCTCGAAGTATGGTGACGATCTCTTTTTTTTACTCGGGACTGAGAGCTGTTCCCAATAAGAAATATTTTTCCTGATCTCCATCCTTGTCTAAAGGTACTTTAGTCAAGTCTTTAATTGTTCGGTCCGTGACTTCTTTCTCGGCGCCTAAAGGTACTTTAGGGCTTTTTTCGACAGCTTGGTCGGCAGATTCAACCATGCTGTCGAATGTTAATTGCTATTTTTCCTCATTGTATATTGAACTCCTCTCTCGAGCTTCCTCTCCATCTTTGGGTTTGAACGAGACCAGCAAATAAGTTCTGGAACTGACTTGGTCTCCTCAGATGTTCACTATCCCTTCTTCTGAAGGGAACCTCAGCATCTGATGGTACGTTGATAGAACCACCTTCATTTCTGTAGCCAGGACTGCCCTATTATCGCATTAAAAGCCGAGACCGTATCGACAACCAGGAACTCGGTCATTACGCAAATTGGTCCAATTTTTTACTTGCAGTGTGATCTTCCCCCTAAGAAGAATTGTTTTTCCATTAAAGCCAATAAATGGTGTATTTGAGGGCTTAAGATCTTCCTTCTTAAGACCGAGCTTCTCGAAGAAATCCATGTACATGATTTCTAAGGAACTCCCTAGATCAATTAAGACCATTCTTTCATCGTAATTTACAATTCAAAGTGTAACGACAAGAGCGTCGTTATGTGGTTGATGAACTCCGACCAAATCCTGCTCGGTGAAGCATATGGCCTCGGCTAACTCCACTTTGATTCTTTTGTTTATAATCTCTAGAGTCAATCGCAACTCATAGACTTCCCTTTCTTTAACAGCTTTTTGAATATATGCTATAGCAGAGTTGTTTGTAGACATTTGCGGGTTCGTCGCAACATGGATTTCATCAATCACCCCAACTGGTGTGTTGTGATATCCGTTGAGATCGGTTCTCACTCCGTTACTTGCTCCACCTTCGATGAACTTAGTGCGATGACCAGCCTGGACCAGCTCCTCCAAATGTTGTTTTAAAGATCGATAGTTTTCTGTCATGTGACCTACGCCGCGATGAAACGAACATCTAAAGTTCAGATTCCTCTTCGAAGGATCTCCAGTTAGCTTGTTAGGCCACTTGAAGAATGGTTTCGCCTTGATTTGATTCAAGATCTTGTATATCGGTTCTTTGAACCATGTATTTACCCCGAGGAAAGGTGACTTAGGTGGATAGCCTTCCTTCTCATTCTTCCTTCCGCTCACTATGCTTGGCTCGGTCTGCTTGTCACGACCGAACTGTCTATTGCCTTGGTGCTCTTTAATAACATCTCTGGATAAATCATCATCAACTTTGGCATACTTTTCGATTCTCGGCATCAGTTCTTCCAAGTTTGTGGCTGGCCTCCTGGTAAGTGACTGGTATAGAGGGTTCTCTTTTGGCAACCCAATTTTAAAAGACACAACTGCAATTTCGGGATTGCATCCCTCAACCTCATTCATCATCTCCCAATAGTGGGAGCGCACTCTAGCAAGGTTTCATTATTCTTCTTCTTTAAAGTCAACAAAGCTCCAACATCCTTGGGCTGCTTACTGCTTGTAATGAACCAAGCTCTGAATTGCTCGACTAGCTGAGACCATCCCTCAATTGAACCCTTCGGCAGACTGTCGAACCATTTCATGGCCGACTCCCCAAGACTGCTAGGGAAAATTGTACAAAGTAGGGGTTCGTTCTTTCGGTGAATGGTCATGAACTGTCTGTAATGTCTGATGTGTGAGGTTGGGTCGGTCTTTTCATTATAAATTTTGAAATTTGGGACGACGAACTTGCTAGGGATTCGTCCCTTTTTAATCAATGCAGCGAAAGGTGATGACTCCGAGCCGTCTCTATATTCCCATGTTTCTCTTCTGGCTAGGTCCCTAGCCAACCTCTGTTCTAGACGCCTAAGACGGATGTTGAGTTCCTCAGTGATGTACTGCTTCCAGGTATCCTCTTCTTGGATCCAAGGTTTCTTCTGCTGATACTTGTTGTCCTTGGGACTTTTGATTCTCTCCGGTTTTTTTTCGAGACTTTCTCGCCAATTTTTCCTCACACGATTCTCCTTCTTGGTCATTTCTTTTAGCTGGGCTTTCAATTTCTCATTTTCTTTCATCAGGTCTTTTTTCTTGGCATAAGATTTCTTGAACAACTTGTCATGAGCTTCAAGCCAGTCCTGTAGGGATTGGACCAACTTTGCCAGGGAATGGTTTTCTCTCTCGGCACGGAGGGATATACCATGATCTTTGATTTGCTGGTTTTGGTTCTTAGAAGGTTTGAAACTTGCTGATGACTACTCATCATCCTCGTGGGGCCTAGATGGACTTCTGTTGGCATGCAACCTTACGTTGCTGTCGGATGGAAGAGATACTAGATCAAAATTTCCCAAGGTAAAACTATCTACGGGTGACCCGATAGCACTTCTGAGTCTCGACATCGTAGCTTTTTATTTCGAGGGATAAAAATATTCCCACAAACGGCGCCAAAAAATGTAAGAGGCAAAAAATTAATGATACCTCCAAAAAAAGTAAGAGACAAAAAATTAATGATACCTTCTACAGGAACAATGAATGGATATCTCTGATACCGAATGAATCCTGAACTTGGGACTTCCAATCTCATTCTTGCAAAACAAGCAAACTTTCCAGAATCGAAGTGCTTCAATCGAAGGCGCTCCGATGCTTAAGTCAGTAATGGAACTGAAACGAACGAAAGAAGACCAGAAGAGTTTGGCGTACCTTTCACCTTGGCCTTTTGTTCCTTTTATAGGTCCTTCCCCTTCTAGAGTTTTCTCTGATTTTAGATTCAAGGTGGCACACCTTCCTTTATTCTAGCGATTCAATTTGGGAAGTTGCTGATATTTCTCCAACAATTCCTCCTGATATCTACAATTTCGTTGATTCGTTTATTTTCCTGCCTAAGTTATAGGCAAATCTTTATCTTTCCATGTATTAATGAAAATAACTCGGTCTTGATAAGAGGCAAGCTCTTTCATTACTAGGCCGAGCACATAGCCTGGCCGAACACTTTGCTTTTTCGATCACACTGATAAGTTTAGCTAGGTGTATTGGACAAATGACAATTGTCTTCATCACGTGTCTTGCCTTGTCATCATCACATGAGCTCATTTAATGCTTTTACATGTGTAATAAAGGGAGCCACCCCCTTCACATATTGTTTTTTTTTTGGTTCTAAGATTTGTGTTCTTTTGTTTATTTTTTATTTTTTTTGGGGGCGGAGAGGGGGAGGGAGAGGGAGAGGGAACTTGAATCCTTGACTTTAAGAAGAGAAAACCTTCACAAGAGAAAACCATATGTTTGATTGATGATTGAATACATAAACAAATTTCGAATTCTTAAGCCATGATTGAATACATAAACAAATTTCGATTTCTTATGCCATGATTGAATACATAAACAAATTTCGAATTCTTAAGCCACCTCAATGGAATGAGATTGTCAGAAATCTTCTAATTTTCAATCACAAATTAGAAGAAAAGAAATAATTTAGTGGCAACATCATTACTACTCATGCACGACTGTAAAATTGATGGATTTTTGGGTAGGAGTTGCTTATGATGAGAGCTGTGAGGAAGAAGAATCAGAGAGAGAGAGAGAGGAGAGATAGAGAGAGGAACGGCTATGGCGTGAGGAAAAAGAAGAACATAGGAGGGGACATAATCAAACATATGGTCTATGGATAATAATTGTTTATGGTTGTGAGAGAGAAAAGAAGAGAGAGAGAGAGACTGCTTGTGGCTTGAAGAAAATGAATAATAATGAAATGAGTCTGTGGGTAAGAAAATTCTACGGTATCCATTTTTTTTTCAATATCTTACTGTTGTTTATAAGTTTAATGAGTTTTTTTTGCATAAAATTTGAGTCATTTATAAAATTTGGAGTTCATTTATAATCTTTGACGGCCATTTATAACTTTTAAGGATCGCTTTCAATTTGTTAAAGTAAACCACAATAGTGTCCTGACCTTGAAAAAGGGAGGCAATATACCTTTTAATTTGAAAGATCTGAGGTGCATTGCTTTAAGAAAACCTCTCCTTAAGGTTTGTCCAAATTTCGTAGGCTGATTCAGCATAGAGAACACTATGTGCTATATCTCGATTAATGGCATTAAGAAGCCATGAAGAGACCATGTTGTTGCAGCGAACCTAGAGTGAATAATCTGATGAGGAATCATAAGGCTTTGGCATAGATCCGTCAATAAAACATATTTTATTCTTCGCAATAAGTGTCATACGCATAGCACAACTCCAAGATGTGTAGTTGTCGTCGGTCAAAGGCTGGGAAACAAGAATAGCACCTGGGTTATTTGAATGGTGAAGGTATAAAGGATGGTCTGAATCAGCAACTATGGAGGTTACTGGAGCAGAAGCATTGGTAGATGAAGATTGGGTTTGATTAGCGGAAGCCATGGAGATAACAAAATACTTGTGAACGGCTTTGTGTTCTCAAAAAAAAAACTAAAGGAGGATTGATTACGCCCAAAGAATAACATGGTAAATGTAGCACAGCTTTGGGCTGTCGATTCCACAGAGAGACAAACTAAAAGAATAGTAGAAGGAATAAAAAACTAAAGAAAAATATTAAATGATTGCTAGAGAACAAAGATTAATTTTAAATGCAAATTAAAGTGAATCAAAGTAACTAACGAAAAAAGTACTCAAATTTGACAAACAGTAGAGCGTCGGGAATCCCTTGCACAAATTTGGTATTTTAATTATTTGTAATTCGTTGAATAACTCAATTGGAAATTCAATTCTCAAAATTCCCAACCGAAGATATAGATTTATTAACCAAGATTAAACCACATGTAACTCTTTGAAAAATCATTCACCACTTTTAAATACGTAAATTATTCTCACTATTGAGTAAATTCAACAGCGACAATATACTCAAGAAGCAATATTGCAGCAAAGAATTAAATCAATATAGATAAATAATTGATTCAAATACCAGATTTGTGAAAGAGTTTTACTAATTGATTCAAATACCAGATTTGTGAAAGAGTTTTACTAATTAAAATTTAAATACATAAATAAAAAATAAATAAAATACAATCTATTGTGAAAGTTCATCTCTCGCCCTACCTTGAGAATTTAGTTACCCATGGATATAATGGACAACAAAAATCTCCCAAAGAAATAAGAAGAATCGGCTGCCATCGGAACTTTTTTCTGATCTGCTTCTGTTTTGTCTTCTGTTCTGATCGCCTGCTTCTTCTTTTTCTTTTCTTTCAGCCGCCACACACGGCCAGCCAAAAAGAAAAGACTAGCCTTAGGTTTATGAGTCAAACTTGTTTTTAAAAATTACATCTTCCTCTCTTTATTTTAGCCCTTTTCGTTGTAATCCCTCTTTATTCCAGCTTTTCTGTTGTAGCCTCTAAAGCCCAAACTGCATGAGTGATGGGTCCAATTGATAGCTGCATAAATTTCAGCCTTTTTTACTCCATGGACTGTCATCAAAATAAAAACAACAAATATAAAACCCAATAATAAAGTTCTAAAAAAATATTAAATGTAAAGCCCAATTGTTAATTATTTCTCACTAACCAATAAGGCAATACTTAAGATTTAAAATATTATAAAATCATGCTCAAATATATCTCAATGTGAATAGATATTAAATTCAATAATATAAATTATATCTAATTATTTCTATTCATATTTTAGCATTTTCATCAAATAATAGGGTATTTAGAATGCACTTTCGTGCACTCATCACACCCCCGCCCCCAACTTACTCATTGCTAGTCCCTAGCAATTTTCATGCCGAAACAAGAAAGAAGCCAAAGAAAATCACACACAAAGACCACCAAATCACATCTTCCAGATTCACATATCAAAACAATCTTAGGAATTCAATAACCTCATCACAAGCAATCCACTTGAAGCAATCCACAGAGTGTGTGCGTGTGTTCCAAACTATATCCATCTAACCACAAGCCTTGACACATGCAACATCAAGAACATCTAAAGCGAAAGGTTCAACTCTATAACTTATAGGTATAAAAGTGTTTCGTGGGAAGATTCTCTCTATGGAGTTGACAATGGGTGTGCACACATTCTCATAGGGAATTAGGCAATTTTGTACAAGCAACAAGCAAACATTGATCTTATGATAGGAATACAAACAAATGAAACTTCAACCATGCTTTCCCAAAGGCTTACTTAGGATCAGAACGGTCAACACAAAAGGTTGTAATGTGGCTTAGGTTTGAGGCTATATAAAAAATGGAAAGGATTCAAAAACTTCCAAGTACATACAGTGAAAATCTTGTTATATCTCTCAATAAACCACATTTTTCACTTGATGTACTCTTCAACCTTTGAAGTCATCGAATAATGTCTTTTTTTCTATTTTTTTTTCTTTTTTTTTCTTTTTTTTGAAACAATTTGGTGAACAATTATGTCACCATGGTATTTTGCTATTTCTACCCAGCCTTGGTATTTTTTTTTCTTTCTTTTGAAGCTCACTCACTTGAACACCTTGTAACTCATGTTCTTCCCTTCTCTCTCTCTCTTTCTTTTTCAAAAAGAATTCCACATCTAGTACACACTTGGAAGTAACAAGGTTAGAAAAAATTAGTGTATAGGTTATACTCCAATGTGGAGAGGTATGGATAATGTAGGCATACGAAAAGAAAAATCTACATGTGTTTATTGGCTCAAAGTTGACTACTAAGGGTTTATGGTGGAAATTGTTGGCTTGAAAGGCTCAAACGTTGATCCTACGTTGACCTTCGTCATATTCCAAGTATATCCACCATCTTACCACAAACCATGAAATGATATTCTCAAAAGAAGTACCTAGTTCAACAGATCAATGAACGCTTATCATAGTTTACTACATTTGTAGGCTCTCACTCCTCTCCAAAACTCACATGAATACTTAAACAAAAGAGTTCTCTAGCTACATATGTCAAACCACCATCTTACCACACAGCTTGGATGAGTGCATTAGGGGTTCTGTGAATGCTTCAGAAAAAAAAATGATTAGAATTCACAAAGATGGCTATGAATGAGAATAAGTACATGTGTGAAAAGGATGCACGTGTGATGTAAAATTAAAAATATTTGACACATGAAAATATGCCACAGAGTTTCAACAAGCATTTTAAATATTGAATTTGTACCACCACCCCCAACTTAAATGAGTCATTGTCCTCAATATTTAAGAATTAAATTTGAATGGAGAGGAACTAAAAAGGGTAGAATACACCTGATGAGTGACGTGAATATTTTGATATGCACCAAAGATGGTAACCTGAAATGACAAAATGCAACTAACCTGCAAACAAAAACAAAAAAAACAACAGCAAACTAAAAGGAAAAGAAAATAAACATAAATAAAATAAAATAAAACAAAACAAAACAAATAAAGAAAAACATACCTGCATGGTGTGGTCAAGGGTGATAGACAGGATCCTCAAGTGGAATGTCTTCCACTTCTGGAACTTTCCTATCAATTAATACTTTAAGGCGTTGACCATTTACTTTAAAGATCTGACCATCCTTAGGATTCTCTATTTCCACCGCCCCATGTGCAAAAACATTCTTCACTACAAAAGGGCCGGTCCACCTAGACCTAAGTTTTTCGGGATGCTTATGGAGTCTAGAATCATATAAAAACACTCGATCATTAGGCTTAAATATTTTTCTCAAAATATTTTTATCATGAAATGCTTTCATTTTAGCCTTGTAGTTTTTCGAGTTCTCATAAGCATTATTTATTTACTCCTCTAATTCGATCAACTGAAATTTTCTAAGTTTATCTGCTTCTCCCATGTCAAAATTGAAATTCTTGATGTCCCAATAGGCTCGATGCTCGAGCTCCACAAGTAAATAACAAGGCTTTCCAAAAATAAGCCTATAAGGTGACATGCCTAAAGTAGTTTTGAAAGCTGTACGGTAGGTCCAAAGCGCATCAACTAGTCTAAAAGACCAATCTTTGCGATCCGGGTTGACCGTTTTTTCTAAGATTTGCTTAATTTTCCTGTTTGCAAGTTCTACCTGTCCACTTGTCTGAGGTGGTAGGCAGTAGAGATCTTATGTACCACCCCATATTTTTTCATCATAGCCTCAAAAGAACGGTTACAAAAATGAGTACCCCGATCATTAATGATAGCACGTGGTATACCAAATCGAGATAACATATTCTCTTTGAGAAATTTAATTACCGTCTTATTATCATTGCTTCTACAAAATGCGGTCTCTACCCATTTTGACACATAATCTATTGCACCAATAATATATTGATATCCAAAAGAAGGAGGAAATTGTCTCATAAAATCATTGCCTCAACAATAAAAAATTTTAATAACTAAAATTGGGTTTAAGGGCATCATATTACGACGAGACATAACTCCTAATTTTTGACACTTTTCACATGAGCAACAATAGATGTTTGTATCTTTAAACAAGGTGGGCCATTAAAATCCACACTGCAGAATTTTTGCAGGGGTTTTCTTCATTGAAAAGTGGCCCCCACAAGCTTAGGAGTGACAAAATTCCAAGACGCTACCAATCTCCTCATTAGGGATGCAATGCCTTAAAATTTGGTCAGGACAGTATTTGAAAAGAAAAAGGTCATCCCAATAGAAATTTCGTACCTCAGTCATGAACTTCCTCTTGTCCTGAGCATTCCAATCCAACGGTATCTCACCTGCAACCAAATAATTCACAATATGAGCAAACCATGGTAAAAAAGTAATAAAAAGTAAATGCTCATTGAAAAATCATCCCTGATTGGCAGGTGATCAGAGGTATCCTCAAAGGTGAACCTCGAGAGATGATGAACCACAACGTTCTCCGCTCCTTTTTTGTCTTTGATGGTGATGTCAAATTCCTGCAAAAGTAAAATCCACCGTATTAGTCGTGCCTTAGCATCCTCTTTGCAAGAAGGTATTTGAGGGCTGAATGATCTGTGAAAATAATAATAGGAGAACCAATTAAATAAGCACGAAACTTATCCAAAACAAATACTACAGCTAGTAACTCTTTTTCCGTGGTGGAATGATTCATTTGAGCACTGTTTAGAGTTCTACTAGAATAGTAAATGACAAAAGGCTTCCCCTCCCTTCGCAGTCCAAGAATAGCACCTACTGCAAAATCATTAGCATCACACATGATCTCAAAAGGTAAAGTCCAATTAGGTGGCTGCATTATGGATGCTGAGGTAAGCTTGTCAATTAATGTTTTAAGGCCTCTTGACAAGCTTGTGTCCACTCAAATGGGGCATCTTTAGCTAGGAGGTCACATAATGGTCTAAATATAGTAGAAAAATTATGTATGAATCTCCTAAAAAGTCAGCATGACCAAGAAAGGATCTCACATCCTTTAATGTCCTAGGTGTAGGCAACTTAGAGATTAATTCAATCTTTGATTGCTCAACCTTTGTCTCCTAGAAGAAATAATATACCCTAAGACAATACCCGAAGGTACCATAAAGTGGCATTTCTCCCAGTTCGAAACCAATCCCTTCTCCTCACAACGAGTCAACACTCTTTCAAAATTCAATAAGCATGCATCAAAAGAAGATCAAAAAATAGTCAAGTCATCCATAAAAAATTCCATGCATTTTTCAACTATGTCACTAAAAATGCTCATCGTGCAATGTTGAAAAGTAGCAGGTGCATTACACAATTCAAATGGCATTCTATGAAAAGTATAAGTACCAAAAGGACAAGTGAAAATGGTTTTATCCTGGTCTTCTAATGCAATTTCAATTTGATAATAACCAGAATAACCATCCAAGAAACAATAGAAAGGATGATCACCCACACACTCAAGAATTTGATCAATACAAGGGAAAGGAAAATGGTCATTTCGGGTGGTAGCATTCAATTTTCTGTAATCAATGCACATCCGCCACCCAGTCACAAGTTTTGTAGGGACTAACTCTCTCAGGTCATTCCTTACAACAGTAACACCTGACGTTTTAGGGACAACCTTTGTAGGACTTACCCATTTACTATCAGCAATAGGATATATGATTCATGCATCTAATAGTTTCAACACTTCATTCTTCATCACTTCTTTCATAGTGGGATTAAGCCTACGCTAGGGGTCTCTACGAGGGCTAGTTCTTTCCTCTAAATTAATTTTATGAGAGCAGACCAGGGGACTAATACCTTTTATATCAGCAATGCTCCAACCTAAAGCTAACTTATGCTCACTTAGGGTTTGAATTAATTTCTCACCTTGAGACTCAGACAATTCAGATGAGATAATAACAGGAAAAGTACCAGCTGGACCAAGGAAAGCATGCTTTAAACCCTTAGGCAGATGCTTCAATTCAACTTTGGGTGCTTCCACACTTGAAGGAATTTATTTTTCACCTTTCTCAGGCAACTCCTCAAACTTTGGTTGCCATGCCCGAGTGCCATAGTCCCGAGTTCTATCAAAAATAACACAAATATCAACTACATCAGATGGATTACTAATATAATCAAACTCAGAATGAACAAGAAAATACTCAAAGGGATCAAAATCATGAGTTATAGAAACTCTCTTATCCATGAGTGAGTCAATCATGTATGTCTGGTGGCTCTCGTCATCATTTTTTGGCTGTTTTGCAATATGAAAAATATTCACCTCGAGAGTCATGTTTCCAAAATATAGCTTCATGAGTCCGTTCCTGCAATTAATAAGAGCATTAGCAGTAGCAAGAAAAGGCTTACCTAAAATCAAAGGAATTTTAAAAGTAGTATCAACAACAGAGCTAGTGTCAAGGATTAGAAAATCAACAGGATAATAAAATTTGTCAATTTGAATTCGAACATCCTCTACCACACCCCGAGGTAGTTTGACTGAACGGTCAGCCAATTGCAATACCACAGTAGTTGGTTTGATTTCTCCCAACCCCAACTGCAAATAAATAGAATATGGCATTAAATTCACGCTAGCTCCTAAATCTAGCAAAACTTGCCCAAACTCATGATTTCCAATGTTGCACGCAATAGTTAGACAATCAGGATCCTTGTACTTGGGAGGAATCTGCCGCTCTATTAGAGCACTAACTTGCTCTGTTAGGAACGTTGTCTTCTTCACATGGTGCTTCCTCTTAACTGTACACAAATTCTTGAGAACTTTTGCATAAGTAGGAACTTATGTAATCACATGTAAAAGAGGAAGATTGATTTTTACCTGCCTTAGATTCTCTAGGATTTCATTGTTACAATCCAGAGTTCGCTTGCTTGATTTTAAAGCTTGAGGGAATGGTACCTTAACAAGACTCTTTGTCCCCTTAGGTTCCTTGGGTAGCTCGACATCACTATTATCTTGATCCTTTTCTACATCCTCTGATTTGTCCATTGTTGGGATGTGTAGTGAATCACCACTTCGTGTCACAATGACATTCACATCTTTCAAATTCTCTTGCGCCATGTGTTGACCATGGGGTACAGATTGAGCTTGAGAAGGGAACTTACCTCGCTCATTCACACTCAAAGAGCTCATCAATTTGGACATTTGACTCTTTATTTCTTTGTTTTCTTCAACAACCTACACAATCAAAGATTCAAACTTTTGATTTGTCTTACCCTGTGTGTCAATGAAAGCATGCAAAGTGTCTTCTAAAGGACTCCTAGAAGATGAGTGTGCATGATAAGGTGCAGGATATGATCTAGGGGGTTGTGCAGGCAGTTGATTTTCAGACTTTCAGCTAAAATTGGGGTGATTGCGCCACCCCGAATTATAGGTATCAGAGTAAGGTGTAAAAGGCTTCTTGTATATACCTAAGACATTACATTGTTCTTTATACATCCCTCTCATCTTAGCAAGTGTGAGACATTCTTGGGCAAGATGATCTATCCGGCCACACACAAAACATGATCCAAAAGACTCTGCATGATTAGTCATGTGTGTTGGCTTTAAATCCTTAGTCTTTAACACATCTAGCTCCCTAGTGAGCATCTCAACCTTAGCCTTTAGGCTATCCTCTTCCCTGAGATGGTAAATTCCACCACTATTTGGGTTTCCTACAGGTCGTGACCTATTTGTGCTTTTAGTAGTACTAGGTCCAGTCCAAGTGTGAGCTTTTTCAGCAAGCTCATTAAGGTATTTTATGGCCTCATCGGGATCTTTTTGTAAGAACTCACCATTACACATCATCTCCACAAATTGACGCTCTCTAGGTGTAAGTCCCTCGTACAAATAGCTCACTAAACGCCAATTCTCATACCCATGGTGAGGACACACACTCAAAAACTCCTTAAATCTCTCCCAAGAATGATATAAAGTCTCACTGTCCTTTTGTGCAAAAGTGGAGATTTGCCTTTTTAAAAGCGTCGGTCTTATGTTGGGGAAAATATTTATTAAAGAAAACCTGAGTCATCTCATTCCATGTCCCAATAGATCGTGGTCGCAACGAGTATAGCCAACTCTTAGCTCTATCCTTCAAAGAGAAAGGAAAGAACTTAAGTCTCACAACATCATCAAGTGCAATTTGATTATGAAAAGTTGCAACTACTTCCTCAAACTCCCTAATATGCACATATGTATTTTCATTTTCCAAGCCACGAAAATTAGGGAGTAACTGTATCATCCCTGTTTTAAAATCCAGTTGGCGAGTATTAGCTGAAAACATGATGCATGATGGTGTGGCTGTGCGTGTAGGGTGAAGGTAATCATGAAGAGTTCTAATGGGTTGATCTTCGTGTTCACCAATTTTTTCGGGACTTGATGGATTGTCAAATAAAGGGTTTAAAAAATCTGATTCTAACTCTACCACAGGTCTACTAGCAAATCTACCCCAGGTGTCCCTACATCTGTGCATGCAAGGCAACGAATTACTAAAAAAATAAAAAAGTACTATAAAAAGAAAGAAGATAAGCAATAATAATAATAACAACGCAACAAACTAAAAGAAGGAACGAAGTTACCGCTTTTGCAGACTGCTGAAAAGAATAAAAAAACTATCTACCAATTATTCTACCGTCTCCCCGGCAACGACGCCAAAATTTGATTACGCCCAAAGAATAACACGGCAATTGTAGCACAGCTTTGGAGTGTCAATTCCACAGAGAGACAAACTAAAAGAATAGTAGAAGGAACAAAAAAATTAAAGAAAAATATTAAATGATTGCTAGAGAACAAAGATTAATTTTTAATGTAAATTAAAGTGAATCAAAGTAACTAACGAAAAAAGTACTCAAATTTGATAAACAGTAGAGCGTTGGGAATCCCTTGCACAAATCTGGTATTTTAATTATTTGTAATTCGTTCAATAACTCAATTGGAAATTCAATTCCCAAAATTTTCAACCGGAAGATATAGATTTACTAACCAAGATTAAACCACGTGTAACTCTTTGAAAAATCATTCACCACTTTTAAATATGTAAATTATTCTCACTATGGAGAAAATCCAATGGCGACAATATACTCAAGAAGTAATATTGCAGCAAAGAATTAAATCTATATAGATAAATAATTGATTCAAACACAATCAAAGAACTAATCCATTTAATAGAAAAAGTCTGACTAAATCCATAAATAGAATTAATTCTATGACTATTCGGAGAACAATAAATTGTGAATAATAAAACAAAAGAATTTTACTAATTAAAATTCAAATACATAAATTAAAAATAAATAAAATACCATTTATTGTGCAAGTTAATCCCTCGTCCTACCTTAAGAATTTAGTTATCCATGGATATGATGGACAACAAAAATCTCCCAAAGAGATAAGAGGAATCGGCTGCCATCGAAACTTTTTTCTGATTTGCTTCTGTTTTGTCTTCTGTTCTGATCGCCTGCTTCTTCTTTTTCTTTTCTTTCAGCCACCACACACAGCCAGCCAAAAAGAAAAGACTAGCCTTAGGTTTATGAGTCAAACTTGTTTTTAAAAATTAAATTTTCCTCCTTTCTTTATTTTAGCCCTTTTCGCTTTAACCCCTCTTTATTCCAACTTTTCTGTTTCAGCCTCTAAAGCCCAAACTGCATGAGTGATGGGTCCAATTGATAGCTGCATAAATTTCAGCCTTTTTTACTCCATGGACTGTCATCAAAATAAAACAACAAATATAAAAGCTCAATAATAAAGTTCCAAAAAAAATATTAAATATAAAGCCCAATTGTAAATTATTTCTCACCAACCAATAATGCAATATTTAAGATTTAAAATATTATAAAATCATGCTTAAATATATCTCAATGTGAATAGATATTAAATTCAATAATATAAATTATATCTAATTATTTCTTTTCACATTTTAGCATTTTAATCCAATAATAGGGTATTTAGAATGCACTTTCATGCACTCATCAAGGATCAAGACGGGAATGTGTCGATTAGGATCTGTATTGCTCTGATACCATGTAAAAATTTGGTGAGGAAAAAATTGTATTTCACATTTCTGTATTACAAAGGTATTTATATACAAACTACATACAATTGGTTGCTCATTTCTTGCCTTAGACAAAGCTTTTGAGGCTGCCTTAATCAAAGCAAATCATACAATTGGTTTCCTATAATAGAATATTCTGCAGGTGTTCACAGACACAATAACGGAAACATCCTAATACTTTATGAAAGAAATGTTCCTCCTTGAAAGTACTACTTGCAAAAAGGAACAAACTGCGTAGGATCGAAGTGTTTCGATCGAAGGCACTTCGATTCTTAAATCAGTAAATGTGTATGAGAAAAATGTACGTAAAAAAGATTCAACTTCCCTCTTGCCATGTATCCTCACTGCTTTATATAGACTTTGTTTCTAGGATTTCCATTACTGGTGTGGAGATGGCACATCTCCCTTCATTCAGGATTGTTTGTTGAGGATCGCAGAAATCTCTCTAAAGCTCCATTGATCAAAGTTCTTCTGAATCATTGACTTTGCCTAGTTGTTGCACCTAAATTTCACAATTATAGGCGATTATCCCATTGTTTGGTTCATGCCAAGTCTTCAATCTGTGCTATGCACATGTGCTCGGTAGTATGAACCGAGCTGTTGCAGTTCGGTTCGGTTCGGTTCAGTTTGTCCCAAGCCGCAAATACTTGTGCCCCATGTGACCCGTCCCTTCATGATCACATGTGTATTTCACCTCCTTATACACGTGGCATAATTATATGCCCCTTCAATTTGCATCCCAATTGGATCTTGGTTGCAGGGAACACCATGAGTCTCACCAGCATTTGTTCTTTGAATGTTCTTACTCACTACATATCTGGAGAGAGAGAGACTCTCAATGAGTGGTTAGTCGTGGCAACCTATGGAATGGAATGATTTTATAAGTTGGGCTGTTCAACATTGGAAAGGAAAGAATATGCAATAGTGGTCTCGAAGCTAAGCTTGTCCGCTACAATTTACCATATTTGGAAGGAGAGGAGCAATCGAATGTTTAGGAATGTGTTTTTGGACCATTGCACTACTATAAAGATGATCAAACAGATTATTAAAGATAGATTGATCTCTCTGAAGTTTCAGAACACACCTCAAAATCATCAATTGGCTCTTCAATGGAAAATCCTAGCAGCTGCTTAAACTAGTATGCAAAACCTCATGCTGCATACGGCTGGGGCACTGGTTATGGCCACTGGTTTTTGTTCAAACTGTGAGAGATTGTGTTGCAATTTTGAAGTTCAAAACTACCACTGAGAGCTTACAACATCTACATTCATGGAACCTACCTGCTTCATGTTTGGAATGACAAAGCAACCTATTTTAGAGGCTTACAAGTTGTTATGTGCTGCTGGGATTTTGCATCTAGAAGAGGTTTTTTTCTTTTGTCCAGCTTAGGTCCAATATGAAGGGATTGTGTTGGAAGTCTTGGCTCAAAGCGTTTACTTCGTTTGCAATTCCTTTATTAGGAGCTTGGTTGTTTGGCCGTGTTTGCATTGTTACATTGCGTACCTAATGAACTACACAGGGCTTTCTCCTGCTTTTTTCTTGTATGCACACATTTTTCAACCAAAGAAATTTTTTACCTTCCGAAAAAAATGAGGAAATAAATGGATAGTGACATTGTCACAAATTAATTTTTATGATAGAATTAATTTTAACTACCATCCTATAATCCGTTTTGATTTTCATTTGTTAACATTTGCATCAACATGAAGTATACTTTGTATATGTAAGCTTTTCGGTTAATGAAATCTTTCCTACTTTTGGAAAAATATATATCATATGAAAGTTAATTTTGATAAGTTTTGTACGACTGAAAATTTACCATTAATTAAAATTCTTGACTATGCTACTCCTTGGTCTCTTTAACAATAAGATCCAAGCTCCATCTTTGCTTGTAAACACGGATCAAATACCCAAAGGACTATAACTAAAGTAATATTCATGGTTATTGTAAACGTTTTTATTTTTTATTTTTTTGATTGGGAGAGAGAGGCAGAAGTGATTGAGATTGGAACCCGAAATCACCTAGTGCATGAGAGTGAGTCCTTACCACATGGTCATTCTCTTACCTCAATTGTTAACATGAATGATAAGTACATAAAATAAAAAACAAATATCTTATGTGGTTATTATCAACTGTGCTTATCTAGATAATGTAAGCAGTATTAATTTGCTTTTTAGATTTTATCATATTTTTAATACTTAGGGCCGTAATTATTACAAGAGTCTCTCGATCTTGAGTGATACTCAATCCAATGGGCTTATCAATCACGGACTTCAAGATCTATTTTAAGTCCACTATGAGCATCCAATAATGCTCTCTAAAATAGAGAGTATCTTTTTTAAAATAAAGAGCATCTTTGAAAAAAAATTAAAATAGATAGTGAGATTTTATATATCACTTCAATAGAACTCTTCATTCTTATCAATTTATTATTTTGTGCTTTGTCTTTTTTAGGAATAAATTTGACTTTCCTCCTTTTTTTCCCATCAATTCTTTTACCAAACTTGAATATTTTATTTACCCTCTCATATTCTTTGATCCCATCCCAACTGTGAGTGCTTGATTGCTGCATGGAATTAATAGAGTATCAATCATCAAGAGAAATAACTTGAAGCAATTAATTTAATATTCTTATCTTGATGTTGTGCATGCATAGTTTGATTAGGAAAAAAACTTCTTCGGAGAAATCCCATTTTCTGTTGACAATGACGAAGGGAGGAAGTTGGTTTCGACGTAAAGAACATTGAGATATGTTTTATCCTGAATGTCTTGGACGAAAAGACAAATACACATTTTTTTTGTTCCACATAAAAAGAGTAGAAAGAAAGTGAGTTTGACTCTCCAAAGATAGAGAGTCAAATCGGACTCTTTATTTTGGAGAGCTTATATAAAGAGTCTATTGGAGATTAAAATTTTAACAATTGACCCTCTAAAATAGAGAATTGAATAACAATAGAGAACTTATTAGAGATGTTCTAAAGCATCAAAGCTTACCATCAAGGATAATGCCACGGTATCATATAATTATTGTGTTGAAATTGATATCTAATCATTTATTTTAATTTTAATAATGGTAAATTATATTTACACCCCCTGAACTATCACCGTTTTCCACTTTGTCCTCTAAAATACTAATTTTCTCACATTGCACCCTAAACTAACATTTTTGTTTCACATTGCCCCAATCGATAACAGTCATCACACATTTTACGGAAATACTAGCATGTGTCCCTCACGGGGCAAGATACTGAAGGGCAAAGCATAAAATTCATACCCAATTGGTGCCCTAACAGACATGCAATAAACTAGATTTGCGGAAGAGAAATGAGATTTGCAGAAGAGATAGGGGATTTGTAGAAGAAATGGGACTATAGTATTCAATCGCACAATTAGCCCAAGAGAGAAATGCTTTATAGCATATTCTTGTCGCTGTGAATATGACTAGGACACTGAGAGAGGATCGGTACATGCTTAATGGTAATCTTAAGGTACCACCATATGGTACGATTCACATTCACGTTGATCCATGCATGTGTTGTTTGTCTTTTTGTTTGATTAGTTTGTTAGGTTTTGATTACTTTATTAGGGCTGTCCATTAGACCATGATTAGTTTATTAGGCCATGCATTAGTTCATTAGGGAATATCTTTGGTTTTTGGCAAATGCCCATCTCTATTAAAATAATTTCTGTGGCTTTTTACTCATTATTTGTGGAGATTAGGGTTCTGGTAATTTTACCATTAGAATGCATCATGGTGGTATATTTCCAAAGTGGGTGGGACAATTTATTTGGGTGAGAGGGTTAATCACTTTGATTTTTATGACAGTAATGAACTGTCTCTGATTGAACTGTTCACAACGGTGAAGGAGTTGGGGTAAATGATGTTGATAAGGCAATTAGGTTTCATTACAAAATGAATGGGGGTGGTGATCACAGTGTTCTAAGATTGTTGGTGACAGACGGTGATTCAATGAATTTGGTTAAATTTGTTGATGATGATAGGAATGCTAACATCTATGCTGAACATATTGGGCTTATTGTACAAAGTCAATATGTTCAAGTGGTGTTTTGGAGGATAATATTCAGGAAGAATATGAGGATAATGATAATTATGAGGTTCAATTAGATGGATCTTCTAGTCGTGATGATGAGTATAATGCATTAAGTGATGATAATTTTTTTTTTATGAAACAAATGTTGAACATGGAGTAAAGTGGTTTGGTGCCAATAATTACAGGGAGATGGAAAATCTGCATTACTTCTTTTAAAAGTCAGATTTTTACTTTTTTTTTTTAACAATTTGCATGAGTTTACTGACATGTCTTTTTAACACTCATTGAAGATAAGGAGATACAAAGCTCCCAGTACAGATCATGTTAGGCCTTTCATCTCTCCAGGAAAGGGAAGTCATACAAGCACTGCAAGTCATGAACCAACCTCAGTACTGAAGCCAGCTTCTTTCCTTTGAAAAGGGCAAAGACGTATTACTCTCAGTGCAATACAGACACCTACTTCATCTGGTAAACAAGCAAGTGGAAGTGAAGTCTCATACAAAGGAAATGAGCGTGAAACAAGCCAAAAAAAGGGTAGTGCTGGTAACTCCAAGATAAAGTGGTTGACAAAAGATGTGTTGTACTTTTTGGACACAATGTATATTCTTTTTTGGACACAATGTGTATGGCTTGTTGGACACTTTGTGTACGTTTTTTTGGACATATTGTTTATGTTTTTTTTGGACTTACAACATAGTTGGGATTTCTGTTGTGACTTTTGTCTAATGTGACTTGTTCGTCTATTGTGCAACTGGGTTGCTTGGTTTGTGACATAACACAGGAAAAAACTCTCCAATAAGTAGCACTAAGGATCATAAAAAACTAACATACATATCACTACAGCAAAATGTTATAACCACAATACCTACACCACACTTCAGTTAGCACATATTCAACATGTTACAACTTCCAAATTTTCCCCCAAGAACCGGAACATCTACTTTTTTATAGACCCCTCCCTAGTAGAACCAAGGATTATAAAAATACATAGGCAAGTTGCAACCAAAGCCATCCACAACCTCCTCTCTTGTGCTTTTCTCATTTCCAGCTGTTGTTCGGCATCTGATAACCTTCGAAGAAGATTGGGTATAATGTTGCGAGATTGATTGCACATGGCTGGATCAAACCAAGCAAAATACCCACATCTTCCACCTTCAGGCAGAAATGAGGAAGTGATAAAGAAGAAAAAAGGAATAAAGAAGAAAGAAGAAGCTTGGATTGGTGTGTAAAGAACTTCTAGTAACCTCACCCGATGATTTTCGCAAGCAAGGAACCTTCTTCCTAGGTTCAATTCTGTCTATGAAGTTGATGAGAAAGTAAAATATTATATTTTTCTCTTTTAATATTTAGTATTTTATACTTATTTAATTCCTAAATGTACTCATTATTCTTATATTTTGATTTAGGATGCAAATAGAGGCGTTAAATGCAAAACAAAGCTAATTGAACGATTTTAGACAGTTTCAACATTACTTCGTAATCTGAGCATAACTCTTTGATCCGAGTTACGATTAAGATGATTCATGATGCTATAGAACACCAAGAAAAAGCTCTACTACTTTCATGTTTTGAGTTT
>JAHQCQ010027410.1:0-11872 GCA_023539305.1 Ilex asprella | reverse complement strand
GAGAGAGAGAGACACATACAAACAAGATTTTACCATTCAATTATGCATAGAAATATACATAAAGCACTCCAAATGCATAAGAGCACAACCTTCAGCAAGCACAAATATCCTTGACAGATACATCCTTATTCATAGGAGAAATAGTAACCTTAACACTTCCAAACATTATTATATCACACAATAACTTGGTATATCTCGCCAATAACCCACATATATCATCTTTATGCCTATTACTTGAGATGGTGGGCTTCAATGTCTTTGGTGACAGCGAGACAAAAGTCCATCAACGTATTTGGGTCTTCCACACCATCATTCAACTTCTCAAACTCGAAAGTCCATGTCACCAAGTTGTTTTCACCCTTTGTATCAACATGAACAGTTATAATGAAGGTCTTGTACAATTTCGTGAGATCTCCTTCAATCACCTTGAATGTCACCAACTTCTTTTCTTCATCAATGGCTTCGATTATCTCTTTTGCAACCTTCTTTTTTCCGTCTGTGTTGACACACCAGTACCAAAATAATTTCATTGAGATATAATTTATTTATCTAATTTAATGACTTAATTCATTATAACCGTTAGATTGAAAGTTAGCCTTATCTAACATTAAAACTTATTGCGAATCCAATTGTTACTGTAATAATTAGGTCAAAATAATATTACTCATGACATAATTAAATTAAAGGATTAATTACAACTTGTACCCCCAAAGATGGTTCGAATCTTAATTTGTACCCTCAAAAATAAAAAAATTTAATTTGCACCCTCAAAAATAAAAATTTGTATCAATACGCACCTGAAACTAACAACCGTTAGTTTGCCGTCTAAAACTAAATAGATAAAATACACCTAGATCCTCTCATACTTATCACTTAATCATTTAGATCTCTCACATTTAAAATATTACTCATACACCTCATGATGTTTGTGCACGTATAACACATAACCCCGTGTCATTGATATCTGTTAAAATAACTGTTAAAAAATATGATTTCATCCTAATAAAAATTATAATTTCATACTACCCTTTATTTTGTAGGCTCGTTATACTCTAAAGTTCAAAATCAAGTTTACCACTTGAATGTTCAATATAATACAAGTATTTATATAATATTTTTTATATCCAATACAATATATCACTTAAACATAATTATTGAAATACTCAATTGAGGAACATTTTTAGTCGTATTTAGATTCTCAAGGGATATAGGTACAATATCCCAAATGAAGGGTCTAGGTGATTAGTCCTAGAAAATAGAAACCTAGCTTAAGATCAGAATGGGAGAAGTAGAAACCTAGACAATAGAAACCTAGGTTTAGATCAGAATGTCAGAAGTATTTGAATCAACTTATACACATCTCGACTAATCTATTTTTCGGTTCCGTCAAAGACAAGTCATCCACGCTGGCACTAGGGTATTTATGAAAAATTTATCCCTCATGGTCTGATTCTAAGAAATTGCAAAGATCCGAACTTATAATGTATGAATTTACAGCTCGTTTCTGTTATCACTTGAGTTACCCTTGAAATTTAAGATTAAAATTCTTGTACACAAATTAAAAGATTAAATCACAGTTCATGCCCTCTTAAACCGCTTACTTTTTTAACAATATGAATCATCGTGAAGGGAGATTTCTAGGACTATTAATGGTCATGTTAGCCTTGTTAAGCCACTAGAATAAAAACTATGGTGCTAAGAAGAACAATAATATATTTGTTTGTCATATATATGATTTTGTAAAACAAACATGGATAATCGCCTACAGAGTCTTTTTATTTAATTTGTGGTACCAAAGCGTTATTATCTACAAATTATATGCATCAAATAAATCATGTTTTCTTGAGAATTAATTTTTAGACCTCGAAGAAATAACCCTCAAAGTTTTTCCATTTCAGCAACATGAATTATGTGTAAGAACTTTTTGATCTCTAACTACAGAGATAGATCAGATGGCTGCACAAAAACCCGTAACATGTTTCGATGGATCTAAAATTTTGGAATGTCAAGTCTGATTAGAGGGTAAGGCTACATTACCTCTATGATTTCATAGCGAAAAAATCATCTGAACTACTGAAAAAAAACTAAGAAACAAACATATTAGCGTGTTTCACTCGCAAAATGTGTAAGTGCGGTACCAAAATTTCGGTACCGTAACTAACACTTCTCTTGATTAGAAGGTCCGTACTTACACTAAGAATTTCAAAAGAGTAAGGTTATGCATACCAAAATCCTGCTCCACCTTGCTTGACCCATGAGGGCAAAAATGATCGGTAAACCATTAGTAACAGTTTTTACTTGTTTCAAAAACATGCATCATAATTATTTCTGAAAAAAAAAAACTAAAATTTCCCTTACCATGGGTGTAGTTCCAGAAGATGATAGAGCCCACAGTCCCCCATTCACCTTTATGTATTTCACAACCCTGAATGTTCCCGGGGCTCATATTGTTTATGTGGTGTGGTCTGTACCTAAAGATTTCATGGAACACATCTCCATCAGACTTGATCTCAGTCTGAGCAACCAATTTTCCCATTTATAAACTAAACTATTTTCAAACAATAATGCAAAGCAGTGGAGGCTGATGGTGGTAGCATATGCTTGTCCCTATGGTGTTTATATAGATGAGTTGTGAGTGGGGAGGCAGTCAGATTCTCTCTCTCTCTCTCTCTCTCTCTCTTTGTGAACTCGACTCAAAGGGTGTGGTTGGCCAACTATGGTTAAAATTACCACGGTACAATTACATATCATATAATATTTATGATATCGTATCATATCTTATCTATCTTTTTGTATTTTGCATGACAGTTTACATTTATTCACTTCACCATATAATACTAGGATATGATTACACTATCGATTTCGATACTTTCATTTATCTCAATCACATATTTGACTTAGATAATTTATAATTATTTATTAAAAATATTAAATTAATAAAATATTTTAAAAAAAATACATGTGACGCATTTTTATCAAATAAAAAGTCAACATACAGTACCAAAAAAATGATATTTCAGTATCGTAATGAAACTTCTAAAATTATTGCCCTATAAAATAACAATTTGCCAGCAGATAAGGATCAATTTGCCAGCAGATATGGATCTATGCCATACTACCTCACGTGATTGATTCAATTTTGAAATTTTTTATTCTCACCAGGGGACAAAATTGGGTCAGTGCAGTTTTTGTTATATAATTTTTTTTTCTTTATATGATTACTCATAATGAATCTTCACACCACAACCATAACAGACAACTAGCTAGCATAGAGCAAGAAGAGAGGACACCCAAACTATGTAACTTTAATTGTGTACAAATGTATTAGCTATACATGAAAGACTGCTTTTACTAAAATTTACTTGATTCACATCTTAACAGCACCCAATAAAAAATCATCTAACTAAAGCCAATTCATAGAAATATCAAAAGAACAAAAAAAAAAAAAAAAGAATATGTATTCATAAAATACAAGTTGAATGAATTTGTTGTTACTACAATCGAGTTATTCGTGTTTTACATTAATACTCATGATACTAGAGAAAATGGGTAAGTCAGGTCAGCAGTTTATAGTCATCTCCCTGAGCAGACCTGAAAACAACCCAAGACAAAAACACACCGCCAAGGTCACAACACCAACTAAGACTGACCTCCAACATAGAAACTATCTGAAGGGATAGAAGGGAAACTTCACCGGAAAACCTTATCTTAGGCAAGAGGTCATTGCTTCTAGAAACTTACGTCTCAAAGTCCAAATATTCCCTAAATATTACTAACAATTCTATTTTATAAAGCAATACCCCTAAGAAAATTGTATTGTGTATTTTCTTCTTCCTCAAATAATACACGCCCCATGAGCAAGAGTCTCCTTTAGATAGTGGACTACTCCTAGTCTTTAGCAAGACGAAACACTTTAATCCTTGTATTTTCTCCGTTCAATTTGACTACTCATCACATTTAATTAGACAGTGGACTACTCCCGCTCTTTAGCAGGACGAAACACTTTAATTTTTATATTTTCTCCGTTCAATTTGACCACTCATTACACTTAATTAACATTCATCATATAATGCATCTCAATTTTTATACCATCAACTTGGCGCCATTTGTGACAACGATTTTTATCGTTCTAAACCAAGGAACTCTCCCACAAGCCATGATGCAACTGCTATGGTAGAACCAATCAACAGTAAACTCCTCACGGCCCTGCAACAACCTCTTATTGAGGTTACCAAAGAAGAAGGTAGGAGTTCATCAAACGATAATGCCCACAAACAACGAAACCAAAATGACTAGGAGAAGGAGGGCGAGATAATGCTCTTCTTTTCTTTGGACCATTTGGAAAGGAAATATCAAGGAAGTTTAACATGAAGAACTTCGTCAAGAAGAAGACCCCTATCAATGGAGGCCCTGGTGCAGCAAACTGAATGTCTCTTTAATCCAGGAGTTCCAGAACTTCCCCCTTTCATCAAAATTTAAGATACCCGTTATGGAAGCCTCTGATGGCACCAATGATATATTCAATCACCTAAGCACCTACAAGAACTTGATAAAACTGCACGGTTATTGGGAACGGTCTAACCTGATATAACTAACTATCACCAGGAATGATCAGCTCATTCAAAGAAATCTCCATGCAATTTTTTTCTTGCATTTCATCAGAGCAAGAAGTCATTTGAAACCAATTTCATACCAATAATACGATCACAAACAGATTTAGCTTGAAAAGCACAAAAATGTATATATTTTCTTCATGGTTGTGCCATCAAACAGCTTCTATCAGTGTGTGGTTTTTTTTTCTTTGGGTGGTAATTCCCGAGTCATGAAATTACCAGTAATATGATAACAAATAAATTTAGCTTGAAAAACACAAAATTTATATATATTTTTTATAATTGTGCCAACAAAATACCTCTATTAGTGTGCAATTTTTTTCTTTTTCTGTGGTAATTCTTGAGTCATGAAATTACCAATAATACGATAACAAACTGATTTTCATTATAACTGTGCCACCAAAAATACCTCTATCGATGTGCGATTCTTTATCTTTTGGTGGTAATTCACAAGTCATTGACTAACCAATAATACGATAACAAATAGATTTAACTTGAAAAACACGAAATTTATATATTTTCTTTATAATTGTGCCAACAAAATACCTCTATTAGTGTGTGAATTTTTTTTTCTTTCAGTGGAAAATCATGAGTCATGAAATTACCAATAATACGATAACAAAGTGATTTAACTTGAAAAACACAAAATGTATATATTTTCATTATAAATGTGCCACCAAAAACACCTCTATTGATGTGCGATTCTTTATCTTTCGGTGGTAATTCACAAGTCATTGACTAACCAATAATACGATAACAAATAAATTTAACTTGAAAAACACGTAATTTATATATTTTCTTTATAATTGTGCCAACAAAATACCTCTATTAGTGTGTGAATTTTTTTTTCTTTCAATGGCAATTCATGAGTCACGAAATTACCAATAATATGATAACAAACTGATTTAACTTCAAAAACACAAAATGTATATATTTTAATTATAAATGTGCCACCAAAAACCCCTCTATTGATGTGCGATTCTTTATCTTTCGGTGGTAATTCACAAGTCATTGACTAACCAATAATACGATAACAAATAAATTTAACTTGAAAAGCACGTAATTTATATATTTTCTTTATAATTGTGCCAACAAAATACCTCTATTAGTGTGCAAATTTTTTTTCTTTCAATGGCAATTCATGAGTCATGAAATTACCAATAATACGATAACAAACTGATTTAACTTGAAAAACACGAAATGTATATATTTTAATTATAAATGTGCCACCAAAAACACCTCTATTGATGTGCGATTCTTTATCTTCGGTGGTGATTCACAAGTCATTGACTAACCAATAATACGATAACAAATATATTTAACTTGAAAAACACGAAATTTATATATTTTCTTTATAATTGTGCCAACAAAATACCTCTATTAGTGTGCAATTTTTTTTTTCTTTAAGTGGTAATTCATGAGTCATGAAATTACCAATAATACCATAACAAACTGATTTAACTTGAAAAACACGAAATATATATTTTTTCATTATAAATGTGCCACCAAAAACACCTCTATGGACGTGCGATTCTTTTTCTTTCGGTGGTAATTCACAAGTCAATGATTAACCAATAATACGATAAAAAATAGATTTAACAAACCTCCGTCCATGATTGTGCTCTGCAGCAACTTGAAGATACAAAAACCAACACACCACGTTCTTCTCAACCTTTTGTTTAAGTTTAAGCGTAATAGATTATTAATCAATTTAAATAATAATAAAAATAAGGTGCCTTACCCACTTGAATGAATCGTCTTGAAAAGGATGTGACAGATATTACAAGACAAAAGAAAAATCATATGTTTAAAGATGTTGCAACATGCTTCTGTTGTGAATCCGAAAAAAGAAACTGTGACTCTCCTTTGTCATAAAATCAAGGGTTTTTCGTAATTTGCACTTTGAAAATTTTCAAAATTTTCACTTTATACCTTTAAACGTTATATTTTTCACATTATATCATCAATGTATAAAAAGTACTGTAATATGACCTTTTTTAGTTTTTGTTATTTTTTCGTCAAAAGTCAAGTCATTGATACTAGGAGTGCCCATGAAGTGGGTTACCCACGGGCACTATTACCCGGCCCGAAAAAATAGGCCTGAAACCTGATAGGCCAAATAATTGGCCCACTCGAGCTCGAGCCTGAGCCCAATATCCTTAAAAATAGGATTTGGGTTTGCTCCAAGCCTATTACCCTGATCGAAGTCTGGCCTAAGAACCCGCCCTCCAAACCCAACCCACTCACATAGCTCGGCTACCCTTCCTTTAAAAAATATTATACTTTTAGACAATTAAATTTGAAACTTTGAAATAAGTCTCCTAATATTGAAATTTAAAATTTTAAAAATTTAAATACTATAAATAATGTATTATTTTCTTTTCTATGTATTAAATATACAAGTTTTAAAGTGTAAAGTAATGCAAATGATAGATAAGTGAGTGAGTGTCAACTTAATTGGGATGTATCCATTCTATTGAATATAATTCATCCCCTAATTAAAAATAATATTATTCATTATTTTATAGTTATCTATTTTGACTATACTTTTGATTAAAATATATAATTTGCAAAAATATTAAATTACAAAAATATTCATTATCAAATGAAGTTGTATATAAAAAAAACTCGTGAACAGGTCCGCCCAGAAGGCCCACCCATAGGCCCGCCCAATAAGCTCGCGGGTTAGTCTGCGGGTAGCCTTCCCTTACCCGAAAGCCTAGTCTGGCCCGGCCCACCTGATAACTCAATTGGGTAAGGACTTAAACCTACACTATCTAGACCCGACCCTAAAAAAAATCTGCGGGCCTAACCTGGTCAGGCCCATGTACACTCCTAATTGATACTAACAGAAAAATTAACAGAATTGTCACATTGCAATACTTTTGATATATTGAAGGTGCAGTATAAAAATTTCAATATTTAAGAATACAAAATAAGAATCTTAAATTTTTTAGGATGAAAAATATAATTCACCCTAAGATTATAGAAAACTAAAAATTAGTCGTATTGTCTCGAAATGTGCTAAGTCAGATACAACTCGTATCATTATTAGTCGATACGATGAACCATGATCTGATGTTGGTCAAGAGTTGATTGAGTAAAATGAAGAAAATTCTTTGACCCACCAGAAGTTTATGCCAATAGTGGAAATTAAAAAGGTAATGTAGACCGAGGTCTTGTTATTCTGAGAATAGTTCAAAGTCACGGTATTGACTACCAATTTGAAGGACTCTAAGACACATCAGTCGTAGTATCGCGTCGTGACACCAGGCAATACGACCTAAAAGAAGAAGTAAAACATGGCGAGAGATTCGGGTTATATCTCAATATTGCGGAACTGTGTCAGCTAATTCCATGATGATAATTTTGCAACTTGGGTCATAATAGCAAGTCATATCGTTTTCCAGTTCATGTAGAGTTGGCTTTGAGTCATGTTGTGTGTCGTGTCAGCCACCCTTACACAGGAGGCAAGGATACTTATGATATACAAGTATACACCAACCATTCAGTAATGCAAAAATGTTATCGGCACAGTATCCTTAAAAGCATCTAAATTAAAACACTCACCAGATTTGGAGCAGCCCAGCCAGCAAGAGCAGATAGAACAGTCATCACCTAAAAGCAGCAAATATTTTGTGATTGTAAGCCCTCACAATTTCTGGGAAGAGATCTGACGTGCTGATTGTATTGTCAACAAGGATTGTAAGGGAATTCCACAAGATATCATCTGGCCCAATATTGACTTTCCAGAGTGTAATCTGTTTTGTAGATGCTTAGTTCCAATCAACTTGGGAAGAAAACTTGCGTTGAATGCTGCCTCATTCTATTCATCAGACCAAACTAAGGCCAGGAATTTTGTAGGCATTTCGTTCGTCCATTGCTCTTCTCACACTCTCAGAATCAGAATGCCTACTGGCACCAGCAAAAATATTGGACAAAAGCACATAGTCACCACCATATTCTTTTCTACATCTCCAGTATCTTCCGCGTCACTCTCTCTCCCACCTCAATGTTTCCATGGACGCTGCAAGCACCCAAAAGCGTCCTCCAGATCACAGCATTAACCATTTCAATAGGAATATCCAAAGCCATATTTTCCGCTTCGTCAAGCCTCCCTGCATGACCCAACATGTATATCAAGCACCCATAATGCTTAATGTCTGGTACAACACCACACTTGTCCACCATTTTTTTGAAAAACTCAAGCCCCTCATCAATCAGACCTCCATGACTACAAGCATTTAACACACTCAAGAATGTAACTCGATTTGGCTTCATGCTTGCATTTTCCATTCGTCTAAAACTATCCGCAGCTTCTTTTCCCATTCCATGCATTTCAAACCCAGATATTATTGACGTCCACGACACCACGTTCCTCCTCTCATCAGATATATCCTCAAAAACTCGAATTGCACACCCACATTTTGCATATGCATCAATAAGAGAATTCATAACACGAATATCAGACGCATTAAACCCACTTTGGTCTCCATAAGAATGGATTATTTGGCAAGATTCAAGATGCCTAAGATTCCAAATAGCAGGGAAAAACAGCAAGAATAGTTACTTCTGTTGGTTTAATTCCCTCATTCACAACCATTCTCGGAAACAAGGCCAAAGCTCCATTATAGTGGTTCATCCACGTGTACCCATCAATAAGACCGGTCCATGAAACCACATTCTTTATTGGCATCACATCAAATAGATATTGAGCAACACCAAGCTCACCCCACTTTATGAAACCCGTAATCAAAATGTTCCATGTCACCGAGTTTCTGTCAGGCATTTCATCAAACACTTTCTGAGCCTGCACCAAATACCCACAATCAGCATACATGTTAACCAAAGCAGTTTGCACGTAAACGTGGAACTCGAAGCCAGCTTTGATAGTGAGACCATGGAGTTGAATACCTATTCTGGGTCGCTGTACATTAGCGCAGGCTTTTATAAGGAAAGAGTAAGTGAAGCTATCAAAAGAGATGGTTTGGTGTTGGTGTTGGATGTGTTTGAAGAGTAAGAAAGCTTCTTCAGGGAAGTGACTAAGTGAATAGTGGCGGAGCAGAGTGTTAAAGATTGTCAAGATTGGGGTTGTGGTGGATAGACGTGAGAGTAACTTGGTGGTTGGGCGGGATATTTCCTGCAATCAACTTGAGACGGCGGTTGCGTTGCTAGTGAACCCTGAAACAATCATAAGATTAAAAAAGAGGGGTCCGGCGTCTGTTGGCTTATCTACTCCGAAGCTTAAGTCAGTAAAAGATGGAGGATCAAGCTCAATTCAATGTATTTCGTGGTTTGATTTTGCATACCTTTGTTCATTTTTCTGACAGATATTTATACCTGAACTTGAAATGATTGCACTAACACGGAGGTCATCTCAGCATTTAATGCCTCCCACACTTGCCCACGCGTAATGATTGATTCTTACCTGGATTCTTGTGTCATTAATGCTCGGAGGATAGGATCAGCCCTCGGGGCCACGCGGAGAACCCCCTACCACCTCAGAGTACTTGAGTGTCTATGAATGGCGTCTGACATCTACTTCATAGCATTCAACGTCTAGGGGGCTACCACCCCTAGTTCTATGCTCGGCGTCCCAGCCATTAATGCACCCACTCATGGTTGTCAGTTTAGGTCTTCGAGGGTGCAGAGGCTCATTAAATGCCCTGTCTGAATCACTCACATCTCCATAAATGCTGGGTCACGTCGTATTAATTGCTTGTCAGAGGTTGTACTCGGTTTTACGAAAATATCTCTCTTCGGCATCACTACTCTCCTCGGATTTTCATCATCCACACCTATACACCTGTCGCCCTGGGGGCTGCTAAGCCGCCTTAAGTCCCTTCAACTGCCCCCCAGCCTCCACTCTTTTTGCGGCATGGGACAGGTGGCGCAAGGAGAGTGGAGGCTTACCGAACACGCCTATTTAAAGAAGGACGGTTACTTGCAAGTCTTGAGTAGCCGTTTTCAAATCCTCTAATGATGAGAGTCTTCTCGATTCTAGCTCTCTCATCAGCCTATAAATAAGAGAAGTCTTGGTCATTTGAGAACTTTGCAACTTCAATTTCTTTCAAGCAATTAGCTCCTGAGCGCAACCTCTTCTTTCCCCCGAGAACTCCTCTGCGAAGAACACCATGTAAGTATTCTCCATTCTATTTTCCTCTCCTCTCTTTCTATTGTCCTTACTCATGGCCAGAAACCACAGAGGCTAGGTGAGGGACTCTCCACCACCCAAAACCCGTAAGTTAAAGAAGACCGTAGTGAACAAGGGTAACTTAGACGTTTTTAGAGCCAAATACCAGATCCCTGAGCATGTATTCACCTTCCCTTTTCACCCCACACGTCACAGTAGGGACCAAGGGTGTGCAGAAATGATGCCCTTTTACACCAAGGCCATCATGGAAGGGGGGTTAACCTTCCCTCTCCCTCCCCTTGTGCTGAAGTTGTTAATGCAGCTACGACTGTTTTTTCTTCAATGTGGGGTGAACTTTTTTAGGATAGTCATGGGTGTAGTCGCCCTTAATGCTCGGCTTAAGGTAGACTTAGGGGTAGATGAGATCTTATTCTACTATGACCTAAGGCTAGTCGTCCGGGAAAGGTATTACCTCAAAGCCTGGGACACCTCAATGTACCTGGTCACGCACATGTCAGACTCGGACAAGGGGTACTTTGACGATCTGATCATGCTTGGAAGAAGCTGGGAAAAAGGGACAGGGCCCGAGTATGACGGATTGTACTACTCCAAAGTGCCGAGAGATGAAGGTGTGTTGTGCACAAACCAAAATTTGCTCGGCATATCATAACTTTTGTTTCTAACCTTGTGTCTCATTCTTGCAAAAGGATATTGGCGTGATTCTGCCCAACCTCTAAGGTCACAAGTTAGATTCGACGACTTGCTGACAGTCTGGTCTTCCAACCCAACCGACGAATAAACATGAGTAGCTCATGTCCTACTCGGCTATAATCCATCTTACAGCCGATTCTCTCAGATACATCCACCATTCAACCCTTTACGGTGGGAGGACTTTTCTTCATCAGAGGAAGACGCCGAGAAAACCTCTTCATCTGTACCTTCTCCCCCAACAGAAGACATGTTCAACCTTCTAACCCTCTCCGCCACCGACATGAAAGTCGCAGCTGCTTGGCGGAGAAACAAGCTCTCGGGGTTGGGAGAGTCCCCGAGCACGGGCCCCATTATCCCCTCACCAACTTTACCATGCTTGGATGCGCCCCCTCCCCCTTCGCGTCATCAACCATCT
>JAHQCQ010027409.1:0-11891 GCA_023539305.1 Ilex asprella | reverse complement strand
AATAATTATAAAATATAATAATTTAACTAAAAAATATAAAATATGTCAAAAATACATACAATTTTTCGTAAAATTAATAAAGTTAAGTAAAAGAAACATTCTTGAGATATAATTTTTGAGAAAAAGAAACATTCTTGGGAAATAAAGTTAAGTAAAAAAACTCAATATTAAATTTAATTCATTTGAGATATAATTCCTATTTAAAAAAAAATTAAGCTATCATCATATTTTAGGGGTTAGGCTTAGGGCAATAAAAAGATCAAAAGCTTGAGAGTTGAGATTTTAAGGGATTGTAATTTAATTTTTCATTTGTCATTGAACTGGCCAATTTTTATATAACCGCCGGTTCACTGTTTTTAACAAGAACCGGCCGATTTTCCGGTTTTTAGCCGGTTCTCTTCCTTAAACGGTCCAACTACAGAACCGGAGTGGCTAAGGTCCCGGTTCACGGTTGAACCGGTTCGACCGGCCCGTCCGGTCCGGTTCTAATAACACTGGTTTTCATCCTAAGGAAAACCCATATCTCCCTAAAGATGATTAATTGCTGTTTTTTTTTTGTAGGTTTCTTTAGATGAACAGATCTCTATCTTTCAACCTCATCTCCAAGATCCATACACTGGTAAATTTGAAACATTGGGGACAATGTTCAGTTTAGGTTGGGGGTAAAAACTACAGTTCGTATTTTGTGCCTGTAAAATTTTTTGTTTTTTTTTTTGTTATTGTGTCTGATCATGTTGTGTACCTTACCTCATATTTTGTATAAATTGATGATTATGTTTGTGAGTCAGCTTCAATCGTCTTTGTGACTAACAGACGTTAAAGAACCACATAGTGAGTCTTAAAACTTAGAAAGCATGGATGTTAAATTTTGTTGGTTTAGTCTGAGAGTTCTACGTAATTTTTCATCTGATGTGCATGTTGTGATCAAGAGAAAAGCAAGGCTGGTAAGGAAAGCCAAAATTCGAGAACAAAAAATGAAACTACTGTGTGGTAGAAGCACATTTGCTAAACGTCGTCATGCCAAAAAACTTGGTGCCTGTAAATAGTATGGCAGAGTCTTTCACGAGAAAAAGATATAATTAGTGTTCTAAACCAATTTTTGGTCATACACTCGATCAATTAGACTGGATAGTGAATGAGCAGAGTAAGGTTTATCCTGACACGCCATCCTATTCTGGTACTTTGCTTAACCGGTTTGTGTTACAGGAAATTAGAAGAGTCACTGATGGTGCAAATGACACGGAGATAGAGGATGACTACCTGGTTATTTTTGTTGTATTCCCTTAACCCCTAAATATCACCCTTTTGCATGTATAGTGTATGGATGAAGGGGAGTGTCACTCTCCCTTGGGATAGTGTCAAGAGAAAGGGCAAGGAAATGGGAGATATGAAATGATGTAAAATGGAAAATGTGTGAACAAAAGTGCTTCCCAAGAGCAAGTAGTTTTTTGCTTGTCGTGTTTTACTTGGAAGAGTATTCCAAGGTCGTCTCCTCAGGGAAGGAAAGTACAAGTTGTGTGAAGATGATTTTTGTGAACAAAACAAAAATTGAAAAATCTTTGTTGTTTGAGTTTTGGTGTTTTTGTGTTTTTAAGGGAAATGCAAGAAAACAAGTGATGGCTAATCCAGAGGGTTCACTCCATTAGGAATTCCAACTCAACTCGAAACCTTTTTTCAATCATCCATAGATGAACGATTGATTCGTGGGAAGCTAGGGACGAGATGTTGAGGATCCAAGCATAAACTGTGACTAGGCCTACGGAATGTCAAAGACTCACAACCACATCCACTCTCAATCCAGTCAAACCAAATCACTGTACACCGAGTGAAGGAAAGAAGAAGAGTTGAAATGGAATCCTCAAGGGGAGATCTTCCTTGGATTAGCCAACTAAAATCTAGCTACTCATAAATAAAGGAAATCAATGCATAATGTAAGGAGACATGTAAAGGAAAAGGGAATGAAGATTAAAGCTTAACTCCATGCAAGAAAACTTGAACTAAGAAGAAAAATATTCAAAACCCATTTTAAAAACATGACATGAAGAAAATTTAATACAACAATGGTGAAATGAAGAACATGCAAGTAAAGTTGGAATAAAATTTAAACAACTAAGATTAAAGTGAAAGGAATGAAGATTATAAGAGTATTAAAGCTTACTAGAATGAAAATAGAGAAGAAAATGCAAAAACATAAATTTCGATTACACTATTCATCATCTTCTTCACTAAAACTACTCCTAACTTAGGTAGTCACACCTTGCAATGCTGAAGAATGCTGAGTATATAGAGTGTGAGAGCCTTCAATTTCATGCATAGGAGGTCCTTCTAGATGTATGAAAGGCCTCCGATCAATAGGGGCTGAAGAGATGGGTATGGCAGGCTAGCACAGGCTTAGCCTGCACTCATAGGCCTCACCCCTTTCTCTCTCTTCACATTGAATGCCAAGCCTTCAAAGTCTTCATCAAGGATGTAGGAGGCATGAAGATGTGCATAAAATGTTGGGGGCAAGTGGGAGAAGTGTAGATGAGACCCCCAAGCAATTGGAGAATGAAAAACAGTCGTTCTGGGCAAGCGTACTGGTACACTTTCTGCGCAATCATACTGGTACGCATATCAGTACCCCGAACTCTAGTAGCCTACTACTCCAGACCAATTTTAATAGAATTGTCATAAATTTTGATCCAAATTTCCTATTAAGCTGACATTTTGACACAATATATAATACATCAAGATCTACAAGTTTCATGTTTTGAACTTTTTTAGATTCAAAGTGAATAATGGTCAAAATGGAGGAAAACCGAGGCTCTACTACCAGATGCTGTGAGTGCTAGTGCCTTTGTTACCCAACACCAATATAACCTTGATTTCTTCAATTTTAAGCCTCCAAATCTTCATGTAATGTGTCTATGTCTTCACCACACATCCATACATAGTTTCAAGGTTATAAAATCCATCATTTAAGCTCTAATTACCTGCAACATCGAAAATTCAACATTATTCATAATTTCGGCTAACTCTAAGTACTTATATGCAAAAGTTGAGTTAAAAAGCATGAAATGAGGCCATTAAATATGTCGTAATTTGTGCTCATTACATCCCTCAACTTAAGCGTTGCTAGTCCCTAGCAAACAAAATATAAAAATCAAGAAAACAAAGATAAACCTATACTAATTCCACGATTGCATTTAGCACATGCAACAAGCCTTTAAACCCCCAGGTGATCCCTAGTGGACGAGTTTTGTCTCGTAAAAGTTTCTAGTGAAGGTACCTACAAACTTTTTTACCTAGTATCCAATATTTAAATCACATTCCCTTATTTTAACTAGCACTGGGATGTCAAAAACAACTTGCTCAACACACCCGAACTAATTACACATAAACCACATCATAGCCTTAAATGCTATTCTAGAGTATCCACATACACATTCATTTTCAAACTCGTTTGTGTGTGAAATTAACATGTAATTTAAGCATTTACACAATGAAATTCACATTCACTTTGGCTATCTAAATTAAGCTTCAATGCAAAACTCACCAAGGGTGTCTCTCACAATGAATCACACTATAGTTATCCTAGCATGCTCTCGATGTGTATATGTAATATAGAATATTTTGCACAAGATAAAGTATGCTCACATATAATCCAAAAATTAAGTAAGCATAGAAATGAAACAACATTGGCATAATCTCATGAAAGGAATGCTAGGGCATTAGATAGCAAAACCAACTTTTCTTATTCTTTTTAAACGTATGTTTTTCCCATGCTTCTCTAGATCATTTAGGACTTTCACGGGTTATAATAAGGCCTTGGGGTGATATTGAGGTAAGTGAAATGAAGGACATAGAATAACAAAGAGAGTTGTTCTGAGTGAATAACCTTTATTTCAAAAAGATATCCCTTTTCATTCGATTCTCATTCCAAACTCATCACCACACTCTTTGTTTCTTTTTCTTTATTTTCCTTGACATTTTCCTTTTTTCTTTTGTCATTCTTTTATTCTTTTCACTCCCTTTTTCTCTTTTTCTTGGATTTTCATTTTTTTTCAACTCTTTGAATTCAACATCATTCATCCTTTTTGTTTGAGCTTCCACACCATATCTCCTTTTTTTATTATCATTCATACTCAGTACAAGGAACAACCAAGATAAGGTAGATTTTTATCATTTTGCATTGGCTTGGTCAAATGTGTGGCATGGAAATAAATTTACAATTAAGGCTCAATCACGGCACTAGGGATAAAATTTCCAAGAAAAGGGCAAAGGCTCAATGCAAAATAAGGATGGCCTGAGATCATTTCTAGATAAGCATAAGGGAGCATTATGCATTTCAAGACAAAGTCAATTAACTACCCAAATTCACCTAACCAAAACAAGCATAATGAGATTACTGAACAAATTTGAAATTTGAAAAATTGTTCTTTTAGTAAATGTAAGTTCCCTCCAAACAAGGATTAGCATTAAAGCTCACATGGGTTTTTACTCATCTCCACTATTCATGTCAAGCACTAAATGTGAACTCAATCCGTAAATTTCCAAAATTACAAGTTCATGGTACACTTATGGTTGAGTTCAAAAGCCAACAAGTATGTGATACTCTTAGCAATAGGATAACGGAATATAGGATAGCGGAATATAGTTCAATATTAGCTAATTTCCACCAAAAAATGTCTAAAATTTTTAAAATTTTCACATTGCCAACTATTATGTACAAAAGTGGTGGAACATCTAAATGTTGCACCTCAACCCCCCCCAACTTGAACCATGCATTGTCCTCAATTCACAAGGAATCATGCAATGAGAAAAATGAAAGTAAAATGGGAAATGAGATACCCCCCCATTATATATATATATATACACATTAATAGAAAAAATAAAATACAAAAAGTTTGTTTACACCCCTGAACTTAGACTATAACTTGATACCCAATAAGATTTTCTACAATGATGCTCAAGTGAAAAGAGTCCAAATTAGGAAGAGTTAAACAACTTTCATGCTAAAATCTACATTACAACATTGAAAATGAAAATATAACAGTAAAAGAAATCTAAATATTATGTACATGGAAACAAAACAAAAAAGGCACGTGTCAATCCGACTTCAATTTGATTATGAGCTTGTGCCCATTGATTTTTTTGATTTTCAATTTTTTTTGTTGTATAAATGCACTTCTTAAACCATCTATCCAAACATAGAAAGGATGTTGACTCAAAATTCTCAACCGAACCGAGGGGTATGCAAATTTATGCAATCCCAACAATGGAGTATACAATTTCTCTTTAAGAATTTCTACACTTGACTCCATTTCAATGCCCTTCCCAAGTTGAAAAAAGTGAATCTCCACACAATTCATAGATGGAAAAATGACATTAGACTCATTAGCCTCATATGAGATAATAACTTCATCAAAATTTTCACCATCAAGAGTTATGGGAGATTCAACATCAATATGCATTCCATTAGGATGATCATCCTTAATACATTGACTATGCTCAAGATGTTCTTCATGCATAGCAATTATAGCATTAGTAAATGTATCAAGTTGTTGGATTATTTGGGCATTCAATTCCATTTGATATTGCATAAAATCGCACAAAATATTTTCCAATTCTTCTTCAGTTGAGTCCCCATATGTTAGATAGTGGCAAAATTCATTTGGTGGTGTGAGATCGGATGAGAAATTATAGAGTTCATTCTCCCAACAATAACTCAAATAACTCGGTGTAACATAGTGGTTGGGGTATAAGTTTTCGGAGACCAAAATTGAATTTGAACATTCGCATGTAAATTTTTGAACCGGATAATTTATTGGGCACACACAAGTGATGTGCCCATACTCATCACAAATCCCACACACATTTCCAAAATAAGGGGCATTTGATACATTTTCATAAAAAATTATAAGACATAACACAAAACACAAATAAACAAAAGTATATACAAGGAGCAACGTACCTCAGCCCATGATGAAAATCACAAGACTTACTTCTATCGTCCGAAAATCACCTTCGAACTCGACGCTTAACCTTCCCTGGCAACGGCGCCACAAATGCTTGGTTAGTATTGTTGTATTCCCTTAACCCCTAAATATCACCATTTTGCATGTATAATGTATGGATGAAGGGAAGTGTCACTCTCCCTTGGGATAGTGTCAAAAGAAAGGGCAAGAAAATGGGGGAAATGAAATGATGTAAAATGGAAATGATTTGATATGGAAAATTGCTCCCCAAGCGCAAGGAGTCTTTTTCTTGTCGTGTTTTCTTGGAAGAGTATTCCAAGGTCGTCTCTTTAGGGAAGGATAGTTCAAGTTGGGTCAAGTTGGTTAAAGGAGTGTAACATGAGATAGCTTGTGAAGTGAACTTAGATTGATAACTAGTCTAAGTAAATGAAATGCGTAGGTAAACAGTTAAATGACAATAATATAAAAGGTATCCTTCAGTTTAAGGATCACATATGCTTTAAATTGGTTAAGTACTGAACATGCCACCTTACAACAATTAACTTCCAGGTCACTAAAAAGTCAACCAGTAGGTCTAAGGTATATTAAAGCATAACACAACAATTGTTTAGGTTAGTTGGTAGGTATATGCAACAAATGACTAATTCAAGTATACCAGAAGGACAAGTCATTCAAGAGAAATACTGGAATTACTCAATTGGCAGTTTTATATTAGGTATCAGTTAAACAACCCTAGTGAACCTGAAAGTCAAGCCATTCAGGAGGATCACTTAGGTTATTCATCTAACAACTTTGTACCATGCAACAATTAAACATCCTTAGTAAACAAGAAAGTCAAGACATTTAGTTGGAACACTTTAGATATTCAACCGGCAGGTTGATGATTCACTAATGACATAGTTCCAGGTCACATATTGAATTGAAAACAATGGCTATGCCGAGACTTAACCCGTCTATAACCAATCAATCGAATTTTACGTAACACCTAATTATGTACATCAGTGTATTATGCATGAAGTAGATAATAGTAGATAGTATGGTATAGAATATTAAGTACCGCTCGGTGTTCATAACCATGAGCATATTATAAATATAACCATCCATCAATTAACAGATGTATATACAACAATAATCATAATTAAACATCGATATTTCCATAACTTAACCAACAATATACGTATATTCACCCCTCACTAAAAGGTATAAGTAAAGTACTCACACCCCATTGCTATAAACAAGCAAGAAGTGCAGGTAAGTTTTATTACAATACTAAATAAAATAAAGACACTCCTTTCCCAAGGAATAGTTGAAATACAACCACCTAGAATATCAGTTAAGACACAAAGGTGACGGAAGTTCAACTCTCCAAGTAGAAAGGCATAACAGAAATGTAGAAATAACATAATTCTAGCTGGAAAATAGGTTGGACAGGATCTCCTCTTGGATTCTTGAATCTCTCTTTGTATTATGTTTGAATTTCTCTCCAAAGATCTCCTTGAACTCCGCCTCCAAAGAAAAAAAAACTCTCCGTTGAGCAGGCTATACAGGCCTATTTTTAGGCCAAAGATGAAAAGGCTGGAAGAAAGAAGAAGTTGAACCGCCTTATCAATCGTCCGGACGCCATCATCAATCATCATCCGGATGGTGCTAATCCGCTGGATTGTGGTGAGGTTCTTCCACACTATTCTTGCATGATCTTGTTTATATTACCCTTGTCTCCTTGCTGGTTTAAACTTTAGCAGTTTGCACCCTCAATTTTTGCACAAAAATTCCTGAAATTTCAGACATTACACACAGAAATCCTGATTTACACACTAACCCTAATTTATAGTTTTTAACTATTTTATCTTACATAATTAACTTATTTAACTATTTTAATTTATGAACTAATTAAGGTTAATCACATAATTAACTTTCCACTTCTCAGTGTTATGATTGCTTGTACCTTACTTGGAGAAGGTTTAGAGGACACAGTATTAGCATGACTTTGACTTTGTGGATGTTTAGGTTGAGATGGAAATTTTCCCTTCTCTGACGTACTCAGGGACTAAGTCAAATTAGCTAGATGACTCTTGATGTCTTCAATACTCTATAAAGTTTGAACTTTAAAATCATTGAATGCTTGAGTTGTTTGAGTATTAAAACTAATTTGACTTTGAATAAATTGATTCATAATATCTTCTGGAGAGTCCTTTTATGTGGGGGTTGATAAGGTTGATATTGTTGTAAAGTTTGTGGCAGTGGTGGGCCTTGTGATTGATTTGTAGGTTGTGTATTTTTTTCAACTAAAATTTGGATGATTTCTCCATCCTAGGTTGTAGGTATTAGAATATGGATTAGGATAAGGCTTAGTATAAGTTGGAGTGGCATTAGATTGTTCAATTAAAACTTCTTTAAATTCGGGTATAGTTAGACATTCCCCTACAGGATGTCCTGACAGCACACAAATTTCATATATTTGGTCAATGGAAGACACAACAGACACTAGCTTAAATTTTTTCATTTCCAAAGCTTCAAGCTTTTGGGATAAATTAGTCATTTTAGCGCTTAAATCATCATCTTCTTTTAACACATACTTTCTTCTTTCGGATGTAGATGGCTTAGGTTCAACAATATTTGAAGAAGTTGAGTCCCGCATCTAGGAACTCTCAGAAATGGTATCAAAAAATTGGAATGTCCCTTCAAGGTTTTTACTCATAAATTCCATTGGGCCATCATTTCAACAAATTGTCGCATTTCAAATGGAAGAGAATCACAAAATAAACTAACTAAAGTCCAATTTTCAAATGCATGATGTGGACAAACTTGAAGAAGATCCTTAAATCTCTCCCAACATTGATAAAAAGTCTCCCCTTATTTTATAGAAAAATTCATTATTTGACATCTCAATGCATTAGTACGATGCACAAGAATTTTTTTTAAAAAAAGGTCAGTTTGCAAAGCTTACCAATTTGTGATAGAATTAGCTTTTAAAGAATTAAGCCATTGTTTAGCTTTATCTTTCAGAGAAAAAGGAAAATTTTTAATCGGGTCATTTTAAAGTTATCTTGCAAAGTTCCATAGACTTCTTCAAATTCTTTCATATGTACATAGGGATTTTCATATTCCAAACCATAGAACTGTAGTAATAACTGTATTATCCCAGCCTTAATATTAAGATTTAGATCGTCTGTTGGAAAACTAAAGCATGAAGGGACATTAGTATGTGTGGGATGCAAATATTCCCTTAAAGGTCATACATTATAAACTACTTCTTGCTCCCTAGGAACATTTGAGTCATACTTAAATCAAATGATGCTTGTAAAGATGAAGATGAAGGAGATGACTGATACACAAAAAAAAAATTGATGAACAAACAGACATAAACTATTAAAAGAAAACAAACAATCTATTAACATATAATAAAAGTAAAAAACTTCCCTATTCAAATTAAAATTATTGTAACTCCACGACAATGGCTCAAAAAACTAGATTTGAGTTGTTTCGTGACCTGCTTTATATCATACACCAAGTATAAGTTGTTGAATTGTAGTTTTCACGGTTTAAGTCCAAGATCGATCCCCTAAAGAGTTTTAATAATTGAAATTTAAAATAAGAACAGTGAAGTTATTGTTTAAGGAGTGTAATATTAGATATCTTGTGAGGTGAACTTAGATTGATAACTAGTCTGAGTAAATAAAATGCGTAGGTAAACTGGTGAATGTTAATAATATAAAAAGGTACCCTTCAGTTCAAGGATCTCATATGCTTTATATTGGTTAAGTACTAAAAATGCCACCTTACAACAATTAACTTGCAGGTCACTAAAAAGTCAACCGGTAGGTCTGAAGTATATTAAAGCATAACACAACAACTATTTAGGTTAGCTGGTAGGTATATGCAACAATTGACTAATTCAAGCAAACCAGAAGGTCAAGCCATTCAGGAGGAATACTTGAATTACTCAACTGGCAGTTTTGTATTATATATTAGTTAAACAACCCTAGTGAACAAGAAGGTCAAACCATTCAGGAGGATCACTTAGGTTATTCATCTAACAACTTTGTACCGTGCAACTGTTAAACATCCTTAGTGAACCAGAATGTCAAGCCATTCAGTTGGAACACTTTAGATATTCAACCAGTAGGTTGATGGTTCACAGATGACATAATTTTGAGTCGCATATTGAATTGAAAGCATTGGTTATGCCAAGACTTAACATGTCTATAACCAATCAATCGACTTTTACGTAACACCCAATTACGTACATCATTGTATCATGCATGAAGTACAAAATAGTAGATAGTCTGGTGTAGAATATTAAGTACAACTCGGTGTTCATAATCATGAGCATATTATAAATATAACCATCCATCAATTAACGGATGTATATACAACAATAAGCATAATTAAACATCAGTATTTCCATAACTTAACCAATAATATACGTATATTCACCCCTTACTAAAAGGTATAAGTAAACTACTCACACCCCATTGCTATAAACAAGCAAGAAGTGCAAGTGAGTTTTATTACAATACTAAATAAAATAAAGACACTCCTTTCCCAAGGAATAATTAAAATACAACCACCTAGAATATCAGTTAAGACACAAAGGTGGCGAAAGTTCAACTCTCCAAGTAGAAAGGCATAACAGAAATGTAGAAATAACAGAATTCTGGCTGGAAAATAGGCTGGACAGGATCTCCTCTTGGATTCTTGAATCTCTCATTGTATTATGTTTGAATTTCTCTCCAAAGGTCTCCTTGAACTCCGCCTCCAAAGAAAAAAAAACTCTCCGTTGAGAAGGCTAGACAGGCCTATTTATAGGCCAAAGATGAAAAGGCTGAAAGAAATAAGAAGTTGATCCGCCTTAGCAATCATCCGGACACCATCATCACCGTTTGGACGGGGCTAATCCGCTGGATTGTGGTGAGGTTCTTCCACACTATTCTTGCATGTTCTTGTTTATATTACACTTGCTTCCTTGCTGGTTTAAACTTTAGCAAATTGCTCCCCTCAATTTTTGTAGCGCCCCAAAATACACCTTGGAAGCATTACTAGCTAATCATCATTCACATCATGAGGGCACTAAATACATCCATCAATAAATAAGACTTCATAAAGTCATCCATAGAATTTACATCATTATCTCAAAAGAATATACCAAACTAAGGCATTTACATCCCAAAAGAATTAGATTACACTTGCAACAGAATCATAAAAATGATGTTAGACTTTACATTGCCTCAAAAGAAATTTCCTAAGGTGTCACAAGAAAAAGATAAAACACTAAGCATTCCCTCGAGATCTATGTTCCCTTCTACGGGAGCTTCCCATTGCACTCGCTCATCAACTCCAAACTCCTCCTCTAGGCAATAATCTAAAAATATTGTTTTTAGGGGATGAGCACTAAGCTCCGTAGTAAGATTCCTCCCAAACTCGAACAAGGTTTATAAAAGCATACATAATCTTTGATAAATAGCATACATAATCTTTGAAGTAAAACATGGGCATTTTAGAATGGACCTCAAGTTTGAGTAGCAACAGTAATTTAAATGAACAGTAAAAACCAAGTTTCAAATAAATATCTATTTTCCCAAAATATAAACTATTTTTTCACAAGACCCTATGGAATCCCATACTTCCACAAGTTCTTGTAGGAAACCATTTTTCACAACAATCCAATAATCTATAACTTGAACATTTCACAACCATCTATATATGTATCTCAAACATGATGCAAGACAAGCCCCATGAATCAATACATTGAGTAATATCTAGCCCACACACACCCACACAAATCTTATCAAAGATACTCATCCTTTAGGAAGGGCATATGTCATACCAATGACAATAACGTATCCAACACAGGCATTAGTATACTAACCATTTTTCACAGTACCCCGTGAGCGTTAGTAGGTTAGTCTTACCAAAGCACTAACCCCACTACGA
>JAHQCQ010027408.1:0-11895 GCA_023539305.1 Ilex asprella | reverse complement strand
GGGGAGGACAGTATGGTGGTGCTGTGGCGCTATGGCTCTGGTGGTGGTATTGTGGCGCTACGTGCGTCTACGGCGAGAGTCGAGAAAGAGACAGTGACAATGAGAAATGGTGTTGCTGATGAAGAGAGAGAGAGAGAGGGTAAGGAGTAAACGGTGGGTAAAGAAAAAAAAAAGAGAAAAAACTCTGAAGGCTTGTGACTGAGGCGACAAGTGAAGTGACTGAGGCGGCAGGTGAGGTGACTGAGTTGATCAGTATTTTGAAAAAAAATAGTGGGTGAAAAATAATGAATTTGGGGGAAATGAGAAAATGATTCGTAGCCGTTAGATGAAATGATTCGCAACCGTCCGATCGGCTTGTTGAAGCTCTGTTTTATATTATAGATTATAGATTCAGTGTAATCCACCACGTGTAACTGAATAAAATTTGACCCAGAACAACATCGACCAGCTGCATTAAATACCCCCGAAACATCAGAGCAGAGACCAACTGAATGGCGCAAAAAAACAACTGAAATCCGGCTGAAAATCCAGCTGAAAACCCATATGAAACCCCATAGGGAACACCGTCCTTGAAACCCAAAAAAACTGCAGTAAAAGACCAGCTGAAAGGCGCAGAAAGGCCTTGAATTCCAGCTGAAATGCAGCTGAAAATCCAGCTGAAAGTAAGAAAAAAAACATCTGAGACTCAGTTAAAAGTCCAAGCTAAACAACCAGCTGAAAAGCCCCAAAACCAGCTGCAGACCAGCTGCATTACACCCTAAAAACCAGCTGAAAGTAAAACTAAAATCCAGTGGAGAACCACTGAAAAAACCGAGGAAAATGCCCAAGAGAACCGCTAAAACCAAGCACCCTCCAGTGCCTGCCAAAACCAGCTGAACATGTCCCGCTGAGGGCGCAAAAAGTCAATGAAACCAGATGAAATTAGCTGAAAACCCCAGCTGAGAGTCCAGCAGAGGTTCACCTGAAATGGCAGCTGAAGATCCAGCTAAGAACCAGCTAAAAACGCAGAGGCCAGCTCAGTAAAGACCAAAAGTAGTAGTAGCAGAGCTGTTCGCGTGAACAGAAGCGTGAACAGTGCTCTGTTGCCCAAAAATGAGTTATAGTAAGAGTTAGACATGGTACTCACAATTTGAATATGCTGATCGTCAAGCGAGGGAAGATTGCAATAACTAAATTGTCTACTGCTGGGATATGCGAAGGTCCCCTACTTTGTCTCCAAGCCAACTTTCTCATTCATCACCCTTTACAGGTAGCTAGTGCTGTATAGCTTTTGGTTGTCATCCTGCATGTATTCTTTTTTTATTAGTGCAAACACCACAACATTCTTATTAAACCCTTGAACAACTCACATAATTAATTGATTAAGACCAACTCTTTTCTTAACCAATGCAAGTAGCCTTTTCCTCTATGTTTCATAGAGACACCATCGGAGCAATTGTGCCTTGCTTTATCCAACCTAACTGATTGACTGAACTAACTAAAATAGCAATGCATCATTAGCAACACATTCACATGAAAGAATTGGAGATATTATCCACAATCTAAATTCCTATGGTACAACATTCCACAAACAAACTGTAAATCCAACATTTAGAAGCAAATGCATATGCAAAAAGGTATATAAAAGCATTGTAAATGGAAGAATTAATCTAGAGATCCACTAAATGAGATTCAGTATGTGATTAGTTGCCTAAGATGTAGCAGTGAAACATTTGCACAAAAAAACTTAACTTTTGAAGCGTACAATAAATAGGAATTGCACGAAAAAGTCAAAAAATTAAAAGCCCAGGGATATTCCATGCCACTATATAAAGAACCAACAAAAAAGAAAAAAACAAATTATGAAATTAAACCCCAATCACAATCAAAATAAACCTAACCTTCAAGTTCAAAACCATAACTACTCATTCAATCAAAATACCACAAATTCTTTCATTAGCTCTCACACTTAATAATCCAACCCTTTTGCTATTAAAACTATGGTCACCAGGCATTATAGAAACGTAACAAAGTAAACATATAGAATGTAAAAATACCCCAAAACATTGAAAATTGACTTCAAAAGTTGCGTTTTTTGGGATCAATCTTAATTTTTTGGTTGTAACACGACCTCAAAAAATAATAAATTTTGGTACCTTATTCAATACCCAAGTCAACCCCCACTTTCATTTAATGATAAGTAGTAGTAACTCATGCAATTCACCAGATCGATATATGTGTTCACCGTGTCATTTAGAACTAAAATTCCATGGAATATAAGACTCACTTGAGTGAACTCATTTATAAGAAAAAAGAGGCACAAGGATACAATTTAAGGAAGCAATTCCTAAAATAAATAACATAACAATAGATAATGGTAAAAGAGGGATCCACATGTTCTTGTCCCTCACAGGGCTAATAAATCTGCATGAATTAATTACTGTTTTCGACCATTACACTGAATTCCTAAACCCAAATGCAAATATTGGCAATTAGAGCAATTACCATTGAAATTATGAGTACCCATTGAGTATCTTGCATCCTTCCATTAGCATTCGGTAAACATATCTACTTTTATTTTCTAAGTCATCAACTAATATTCGAACCTGTACCAAGAAACAAATACAAAAAAATACGAAGATCATTAAACACAAATGAATCTGTTGATAATTCCAAAAATGAATTCCGGCAAAATTGAAATAGAGTGAAAGCATGTAAATCCACGACAATATGAATTCCTACTTTGTCAAACTACTTGCAAGTTTTGGGGGATATGTCTGCTAGGTAAGAAATCATTCCCAAACCACACCAACCCATTAGCAATCAATATCATGGGTTGAATTTACTATGTATTAAAGGCTTATTACCAATCTTTTGAGTCGTAAATGTGCACCTAGCAACAAACCAAACTTAGTTTATTACATAAAATTCAAAACCAGTTTATTATACAATTTGCCCATAAAAACCGATTTTAGTCAGTGGTTACATGATTTTGGTGGATTACACATAAAAACTGAATAAAGAACTCTATATGCCCAATAGAAATTGTCGTCTTGGCAATCTATCGAACATCTCGTGTGCTCAGAATGGGATGAACAACAAGATGGGCTCTCGGGTGACAAAGAGAAAGATAAAAAAAGGGAGATGAGATGTGTGAGAGAGAGATGATGTGTTTTAGAGATACCTGAACAGCTGCTGGCTAACAGAGGTTGTGTGTGTGTGTGTGTAGCAGACAAAAGGGAGGAAAATAGAGGGTTTGTGTGTGTGTAAGAACAGAGAGATGGAGGGGAAGGGCATGGGATTGGGGGAGAGAATCTGGAGGAAGGGCGAGGGGATAAGGAAGAGAGATGAGGGGATGGGATGACAATACCTTGGTGGTGGAGCTGTGGCTCTGGCGCCGCAGTGGTGCTTCGTTCATCTATGGCGAGAGAGAGAGAGAGAGAGAGAGAGAGAGAGAGAGACTGTAAGTGGTCGTGTGTGTGTTTGACGGTGTGCTAGGGGGAGAAAGCTAGAGACAGAGTAACGTTAAGAGAGAGAGGTGAGGAATACCTGGCAGTGGTGGTGGCTTGTCTGACAGTTGAAGGATTGAGTGGATAGATTTTTGAAAAAAAGATGTTGAATTGGGGGGGAAAATGGGAGATATATTTGTGACCGTCGGATGTTGAAGCCTTAAATGATTTGAGACCGTCGAATGTTGAAGCCTTAATTGATTTGTGACCGTTGGATGTTAAAGTCTTGAGATTTGAGCCGTTCTGTTTTATATTATAGATTTTGTTTATGTTCCCGACAGCATTATCGTTGAAAGTAATTTGGATTTTTTTTGCCGTTGTGGTTACCCTTTAGTACCTGGGTTTTGATAATTTCTTCTAAGTTCTAATTAAATTAATGGTTGGGTGATAAATTCTAAATCCATGTATACCAAACTAAAAATTCTGAATCCATGCATTGTCAAAAAATTTACTATTTCCCCCTTGGTTTGCTATCTTCGGCCAAAATATAGTCCCACATTTTTAAGTGGATTATTGAGATATTAGGACATACATACTACTTTTGAACATCTTCATCAAAATGTGCTTTCAGTTTTTGTTTTTGATTTAAAAAAAAATCAGCATCATTGTTAATGTGCTTGGTGCCAATTATATTCAAGGAAATAGTGCCTAGAGCATGTGTTTTTTGGCAAAGCCCCATATTTTTTCACAATAAATGAATAATGTGCCCAAATGAGATCACTTTGGCTTCAAGAAGATCACTTTGTGTAACCATCTTGTCAAGGACCTTCCATCTAAGAATAAAGAGCAGAACCAAAATCACTTTCCCGATTTTCTAGCATGATTATTATGTGTGGGGAATAAGGGCAGCAAGGATGCTAGAAGTTCGGCAAGCAGTATTTGTCCCTTGTATTTAATCATTTCTAAAATTTCTTTCTTTTTCTTTTCTTTTTTTTTTTTGGTAGAAAACTCACACTCTTAATCATTTTATAAGTTTCTTTGCCTTATTTGTTTGGAAAAAAATGGTGACAATTATGCCTTGATTCTGATTATTGTGATTTGGCTAATAAAGAATTCTACTGACAATTCTGCTGCTGACAAAAATTCTCTCTGTTTACTGTCTACCATTGTAATCTAGTAGTTGAATGTTCACCTGGTAGTTAGGACTGATTTGATTAATTTAGTTGTCTTAGTGTTTGACTGTTTGTAAAGTATAAATGCTTAATTGCTTTTGCACTCAGCCGGTTGGTAGAAGAGGTTAACAATTTTATGCTGTGGTTGTTTGTTACCATTATTTGCCATTTCATCCCAGGTGAAGAACTATAAGCTTTTCACACATTCTGCACATGTATGAGTAAAGAAGAGAGAGAGGGAGCGAGACCCCAAACTCACACAAAGCAGACTAACCACACAAAGGTTGTGATGTGTGGTGGTCATTCTAACAAACACTTGGTGTCCAAACTCACACAAAGCACACCAGCAGCAAGAATAATCAAAAAATGGTCTGACAAAAAAACCTGGAATTCACATACAACTCCCATAGAAACTAAAAATAGGAAAACAAACAACTCCCATATAAATTCACATACACATAATATCTATAATATAATACACTCATTACACAAGTGAACAAACCCAGATGGGAGGGGAGGGGAGAGGGTGGTGAGAGAGAGATGGTGGTGGTGGTGGTGGTGTCGCGGCAGGATGGGGGTGAGGGAAAGAGATAGAGAGAGAGATGAGGGATACCTGGAGTTAGCAGTGGTACTGGTGGCGGTGTTGCTGACGAAGTGGTTGTGATGGTGGTGGTGCTAGTGGTGGTGTCGCAACAGCATTGTTCGATTGTCGGTGGAGACAGTGGAGACGATCGATTTGTTCGAAGGGTTGTTCGATTTGTTGGATTTGTTCACCTTCGATTAACGATTAGTAGTGATACTTGGGAAGATGTAATTGGAGGAATCAAGGAGGATAACTATGTAGATTAACTTTGACATGGATGTAAAAACCTTATGAAACTTTGAGGATAAATGACTATGGTTATCCTAGTAACTAACATATCGTGATTATCTTGGGGCTTACGAATAATGAATAAAACTATGATGTTAATGAAAGCCACTAAGAATTGATTATAGGGTTATTAGTTCTAGCTCAAGGTTAGAGATTGAGAATGAATATTTGGGAGATAGAAAATAATTGGTCTTAATTGAGTTGGTGAACATATAGAGATATTAAGATTGATCTAAAAATAGGAATCCAGATACAAGTGAGTTATGAAGGAGATTGTAAGGATTACTAATTTGAGCTCAAGATTGGGGAATGAGAGAGAAAATATCTTGGAAATATAACTTGACCCCTAGCCTAAGTAGTATAGTTAGTTAATTACTAAGATTTCCTACAAGTGGATAAGGTAGATTGTTAGTGTACACATTTTAGAAGCTATAATTGGAGGACAAGTCTGGTTAGGTTTCAACTGTAAACTTTGATGGAATTTGACATATCTTCTTAGAACTTGCACGCATATGGGAATTCTTAGCTAGTGACCAGTTTGGATTAATGAATTGGTGGGTTGTACTTTACATCAGAGTGCGCAACAAGTTGTTTGATTAATGACTACAATGGTGAAGGTAAAGAGTATCATGAGAAATTGTAAATTGATGTGTAATCTAAGAGTTGATCTTAGAACATTGACTTGTGTGGAGTGTGTAGTTATGAATTGAAATTATGGTAGATTTCAAAGATTGTGAATTCCTCTTGGGTTGTGAGAGACGAAATCATAAAGAATGTTGTATTTAGTTTCAGGAATTGAGATAAATCTTACCGTGATGCCATTAATAAATTTTGTGTTACACCAGGATGTTAGTATAGGAAAGATGAGTAATCCTAATAGTGGAATTGCATTTGAGTTATTTTGATATGCTTATGAAGAAGCTACAAGTAAGAAGCAAATATGAGGTTGATTGAAATGATTGGTGAAATACAAAAGAGAAGTGATATTTGATGAGTACACAATTAAGTATTATGATATAGTCGTTAGGCGTGAAAAGAAATCAGTTGGAACAATCGTATACATATAATAAGAATAGAGGTGATAAATGAATTCTAGTGAAGGAATGTATTTTGATTGTAATCTCCCCAATTATTGAGAATTTGAGAGACTAACTCGACGATTAAGTTTCGAGGACGAAACTTTCTTTAAGGGGAGTGGATTGTAACGCCCCGCATTTTATTTTATATATGTATATAGATATATAGTAAATAATTGTTGTAAAAATGTGGAGATGTGTGGTAGAATTAGATAGATTGGAAAAGTAGAGGTTTAGAATATCAGTGGAAATAATAGTTGAAATTTAGTTTTAATAAGTGAAAATATGAAATTTTAGGTCTTAGAACTTGTATTAAATAGGTTTGGTGCAGAAATATGTGTTAGAGAGGTTTGAGATGGATTTGGTTAGCTTAGGAATGGACTGGAAAAGGAAAAAGGGATGAAACAGTCCATGTAAACAGTGCACGTGAACAGTGCACTAGCTGCATCTTCAAGCGCGATTTGGACCTTGATGCAGTCAATATCTCTCAAAACTCCAAACATGAAAGTTTTAGAGATTTTTCGTAGCATTCCATATCATCTTGAATCATCTCAATCGGAGCTCGGATGAGAGAGTTATGCCCAGATAACAAAGCGATGTCAAAACAGTCCCATTTAGCTTAAACAGTGCATGTGAACAGTGCACTGGCTGCAACTTCACTTGAAATTTCGACCTTGATGCAGTCAATACCTCTCAAAACTCAAAACTTGAAAGTTTTAGAGCTCTTTCTTATCATTCCACAGAATCTTGAATCATCTCAATCGGAGCTCGGATGAGAGAGTTATGCCCAGATAACTAAGCGATGTCGAAATACTCCATTTAGCTTCGTTTTGCAATTAATGTCTCCATTTGCATCGTAAATAAAAATATTAGAATAATGAGTACATTTAGGCTTCAAATAAGTATAAAAGGTTTTAAGAAGCACCCTTGACCACCTTTTATTTGCAAACATCGCAAAACTTCATTAATAGCCGGTTCGGATGGGTAAAATAGAAACTTTAGTGTTTCGGGTTTACGTTGACTTTGGTTTTGAGATAAATCATAAAAAAAATGTTTTTAGGTTAAAATAACATTAAAAATGAATCTGGAACGTCGAAAAACCTTAGAGTAGTCATCTGGATCAAATTGGAGATTTTTAGTGGCAAAACCGTAATTTCGGAGAAGACCAAAACAGTCCATGAACAGTGAATTTCGGGGCTGAGGTGTTTTAAACTCATTTTCATCCAATTTTCCCTCATTTCTTCCACTCCCCTCACACTCCCACACCTCTTGGAACCCTAGAGAGCATTAGAGAGGAAGAAAGGAAGGGAAAAATAATTGATTCAAGTGTGATTCAAGATCAAATATTCTTGTTCTTTACACCAAAGTTAAGGATTCAAGGTAGGGAATTTCTTCCTATTCTCTTTCATTGAGGCTAGGGCTATTATATATATATGTTTTAACTCTCATTAGTATGTATTTGTTATGGGTTCTTTACTTCTTGGTTTTCTTGCAATTATTATCATGTTTTACATGAAGTTAGAGTTGATACCCAATTTTCTTGATTCCAAAAACCTAGATTTCAAGGGTAAATGATTCACATCTTGAGATCTTACTTTATTGTTGATGTGGGAACCTTAGAACTTTGTGTTGAGTGAGAAATTAATATTGTGGTTGATCTCTTGTAATTTTCTTAAGTGGTTATTAAAAATGTCACATGCCAAATTTGGGGATTTTGTTAATACTTGAAAATTGCTAGTTTATTGAGAATATGTTGGTTTCCTTATTGTATGGTTGTTGTGACGGACTTGAATTGCCTACGAAAAATACTGTAGAGTGTTAGAGGTTAGTCTATCCCAGTGGGGGTGAGATGGTTGCCTAACACTTGTAGTGGGTTGTCATTTGGTAATGCAACCACTATCGTTCACTAGAGTTCGAACAAGGGTTGGTATACCTTTCCTGGGGAGGGATTCGTCACTGCCATTGGGATGGTAAATGCCCTTTCCCGAAGTGATTGTGATTGTGATGGGTGAACTAGGTATAGTCGTTGGGTATATTCCTGAGAAGCAATCAACGTACATGGCATGGGATGAACCAATATATATCTATATATCTGTATGAGAACATGGATTGGATTATGTCGGAGCCGGTGCATTGGTATGGGACAATGCAACGGTAGGTGTTTTTCCTAACTATTTGGAAATGGGTTCTTTGAGAAATGCTTTCTAATGTTTCCATTTAATTATTGTTGTTGTATAAACTTGAGATCTACCTAAATGTCCTTATTTTATTTCAAAAGCTATATATTTTATTTTGTTTAAATGAGACCGACCTGTTTTTACATTTTTCTAAACCTTGTTTGAGTTTGGGAAGATTTTGCTACAGAGCTTCATGCTCATCCCCTACAAATTACATATTTTCAGATCATGTACTAGATGAGGAGTTGGGAGTCGATGAGCCCATACACTGAGAGACTCAACTAGACGGAGAGGTGGATCCCGAGGTGGACACTTAGAACGACACATTCTTTTGTACAAGACTAAGATATTCTTTTGAAACAATGTAAAGTCTAGCTATATTTTGTATATTCCGCTGCGTTACATTAGTTAACTTTTTTTGGGAATGTAAAGGCCAAAATGGGTCTATTCTTTTGGGATGATAGTATTGGTATGATATATGGTGAATGGGTGTTTACTTTATGATGGGCAAATGGACCCGGTGTGGTCAATAGTTATGCATATGTAGACCTGGTGCGGTCAATTATAGTATAATTGTACAGGTTGTATTTTGGGTAGGGCTCCCCGTACAAAGGAGACTCTGCCCGAATTTTGTTAAAATATCCATGGTTGATGAAAGAAACTTTCTTATTGATGAATTTATTTAGTGCTCTCATGCAGCGAATGGTGTTTAGAATGTAATGCCGTCCAAGGGGATTTTTGGGGCGTTACAGTCTTGCTAAGTGAAAACCTTCATCATGACCTTATATTTTATGTACCCATAGATTTTTTTTTCATATGTAATCCCTTGTTTATATATGTTTATACATGTATTTTCTGCACATATTTATTGTATACTTATGTATATATATACAATTATATGTATGTACCCACTTTTTTTTTCTTGGATACATATTTATACATAAACATGTATATACATATATTCAAATTATTGACAATCTATTAAATTCGTCTCTCGTACCCTTAACCACTCTTTGCATATACTAATACATTTTATTTCATTATTATTATTTTTTATTAGGGTAAATTGATTTCAAATGCTTGTCACTCGATTAATTCCGCATGCACTAATGTACATAAAATAATAAAGTCATATTGCATGTTAACATTCTTATTTAACTTTCACGCTTTCAATATAAAAATTCTCTATATTATCATTATTTATAAAATTATCTCTAAATATTAAAATATTCATTGTTGAGGTTCAGGTCTCATATCATTATTAACAATTACATACTAATCTTCAATCCTACACATGCATATCACACGTGAATATGCTTATGAGAAATATTATATACTTGTTATGCGTGTTTGGGGTCTTTCAATTTTCTCCTCCTTAGGAATTTCGTCCCCAAAATTTAACTTACTAGTCTAAGAAGTGAGGATACTTGATTCACATGCTTTCCTTTGCTTCTCAAGTTGCTCCTTCAAATGTTTGATTCTTCCACAATAACTTTACTAATGGGATAACTTTCGTTCGAAGCACTTTATCCCGTTGATCCAAAATTGCCACAGGTTTCTCCTTCTATGTTAAATTATTTTCTAGTTCCATCGGCACCATTGTTAGAATGTGAGAGCTATCAGTTACATATTTTCAGAGCATTGACACATGAAATACATCATGTAACCATGACAAATTCGTCAGTAATGCTAAACGATATGTGATAGCTCCAACTTTTTCAAGTATCTTCAATGGCCTGATGTACCTTGGACTTAATTTCCCTTTCTTCCCAAAATACATAACCTCTTTCTGATGTGAAACTCACAAAAATACTTGATCACCAATAGAAAATTCCAGACCTTGTCTCCTATTGTTTGCTTAACTTTTTTATCAACTCTGAGCAGTTTTTAATCGCTCTCGTATCCCTTTTCACCTTGTCCATAGTTACCTGCACTAATTCTGGCTCTAGTGTCTTTCGTTACTCCACCTCAGTCCAACATACTAGCGTTCTTCAACGTCATACATATAGTGCTTTGAAAGGAGCCATGCCTATGCTAGATTAGAAACTACTAATATAGACGAATTCAATTAAGAGTAAGTGATCATCTTAGTTACCCCTGAACTCCATTATACAAGCTCTCAATATGTCTTCTAAAATTTAAATCACCCTTTCTTATTATCCATTTCTTTAAGGATGAAAAGCTGAATGAGCATTGTTGTAGTACCTAGAGCTTGTTGTAAACTGGGCCAAAGTCGTGCAATAAACCTTGGATCCCTATCTATCACAATTGACACCGGTGTACCATGTAAGCGTCGATTTCATACACATACAATTTAGCATATTTATCCAGAGGAAAATTTTTTTTTTGGAGGAAATGAACAGACTTGGTTAAATGATCAACTAATACCCAAATGTAATCATGTCCCTTTTGGGTTTGGGGCAAAATCACCACAAAATCTATTGTAATGTGTTCCCATTTTCATTATGGAATAATGGGTGGTTGAAGTAATGCCGCAGGTTGTTGATACTCCGTATTTACTTGTTGACATACCAAGCACTTAGACACAAACTCAGCTATTGCCTGTTTCATTCCCATCCACCAATAATATTTTCAAATGTCACTATACATCTTGGTACTCCCTGGGTGCACAACGAAGGCAAAATTGTGCGCTTCCTCCAAAATCATGTGCTTAATGTCCATGTCAATGGGTATGTAAAGACGATTTTCAAACACCAACTTATCATCTTTTCACACATTAAAATCAGTTTGACGTCCACTTCCAATCTCCTCCCTCATCTTTTTCGCAAATGAATCATGTAGTTGTGCATCATAGGTATGATCTTCAAATATCGTTCTAACTTTAATTTGTCTCATTACTGCATCATCTCCAAATAGCTAAAATTCCACACCCAAAGCCCTTAGCTCTGCCAAGAAATCCACTCGCGAACATTGCACACATGATAACAATCCCGATGATTTTTGACTCAATGATTCTACCATTAAATTTGCCTTCCTTGGAATGAATAGTGCAATCATAATCCTTCAATAACCCCATCCATTTCCTCTATGTCAAATTCAATTCCTTTTGCATGAACAGGTACTTTAAGCTTTGATGAACAGTATAAATTTCACAAGTCTCTCCTGTAAACCCCCACATTCTTATCGTTATATAGTAACCTAACTTCGTTT
>JAHQCQ010027407.1:0-11896 GCA_023539305.1 Ilex asprella | reverse complement strand
TGAGCAATTTCAGAGGTTTCTCTCCTTACAGCCACAAGCTATGTCTGCTTCTTCTTCCATAGATCAGTTGCCTCATAGTTCTTCAGGTATGTCACATTCTATATGGGTGTTGGATTCTGGTGCTTCACATCATATGTCTCCAGATTCTTCATCTTTTGCTTCTGTGTCTCCTTCGTCTTCTATTCCTGTTATGACTACTGATGGAACTCCTATGCCTTTAGCAGGTGTTGGTTCTGTTGTCACACCTAACTTGTCTTTCCCTAATGTTTATCATATTCCGTAACTCACATTAAATCTTTCTTCTATTGGTCAGTTATGTGATTCTGGTAATTTAGTCACATTTTCCTCTTCTTCTTGTTATGTGCAGGATCTAAAGTCTCAGAAGCTGATTGGGACAGGCCGTAGGAAGGGGGGACTATATATTTTGGATGAATTAAAAGTGTCAGTTGTTGTTGTTGCTGCTACTAGTGTTGATTTATCTTCTTTTCATCTGAGTTCTTCTTCTTCTAGTTTTTATTTATGGCATTCTCGTCTAGGTCATGTTTCGTCTTCTTGTTTGAGATTTTTGGCATCCACAGGGGCCATAGGAAATTTATAAACTTGTGATATTTCTGATTGTACCGGATGTAAACTGGCAAAATTTTCAGCTTTACCTTTTAATAGAAGTATTTATGTTTCTTCTTCTCCATTTGATTTGATTCATTCTGATGTATGGGGACCTTCTCGCATTGCCACAAAATGAGGGTCTCGATATTATGTTTCTTTTATTGATAATCATACTCGTTATTGTTGGATTTATTTAATGAAACATCTTTCTGAATTCTTTGGGATATATACAGCATTTCGAGCTCTTGTCAAAACTCAACATTCTACTGTTATCAAATGTTTTAGGTGTGATTTGGGTGCGGAATACACTTCTAATGAATTTTGTGAGTTGCTTGCCTTAGATGGAACTATTTATCAAACTTCGTGTACAGATACTCTTGAGCAAAATGGTGTTGCTAAAAGAAAACATAGGCACATTGTTGAAACTGCTCGTTCTCTCTTGTTATCTGCTTCTGTTCCTAGTACATTTTGGGGTGAAGTTGTTCTTACTGCTGTATGTTTGATTAATACAATTTCATCTTCTCATATTTTAGGTGTTTCTCCTTTTGAAAAGTTGTATGGGTATGCCCCTGATTATTCTTTCTTTAGAGTTTTTGGTTGTACTTGTTTCGTTCTTCGTCCTCATGTAGAACGTAGCAAGCTGTCCTCTCGATCAGCTATTTGTGTCTTTCTTGGTTATGGTGAAGGTAAAAAGGGGTATCGTTGTTTTGATCCAATAAGTCAGAAACTTTATGTGTCTCGTCATGTTGTTTTTCTATAGTATATACCTTTCTTTTCTATTCCATCCACTATTCATAGCTTGACTATATCTGATCTTATTTGTATAGATCCATTTTCTGAGAATTCTGATAGTTTGTCATCTCAGGTTTCTAGTACTTTAATTTGTACTGATCATTCTGCAGGTACTAGCACTTTACGCTCTAACACATCTGAAGCTCCCTCTTCTCCTATGGTCTCTCAAGCTCCGTCTGAGATTGTGGATCCACCTCTACGTCAATCCGTACGCATTCGTATGTCCACAAAGTTACCAGATTTTGTTTATTCTTGTTATTCTTCTTCATTTACTTCTTTTTTAGTTTCTATTCATTGTCTCTCTGAGCCCTCTTCCTATAAAGAGACAACTCTTGATTCTCGTTGGCAGTAAGCTAGGGATGAAGAACTTTCTGCTTTGCATAAGACAGGTACTTGGGATTTGGTTCCTCTACCTCCTGGTAAGAGTGTTGTTGGTTGTCGTTGGGTGTATAAGATCAAGACTAATTCTGATGGATCTGTTGAGCGATAGAAATCTAGGTAATTTGTAAAATGGTACTCTCAACAGTATGGTATGGATTATGAGGAGACATTTGCTCCTATTGCAAAAATGACTACTATTCGTACTCTTATTGCAGTTGCTTCAGTGTGTCAGTGGCATATCTCTCAGCTTGATGTTAAAAATGCATTCTTGAATGGAGATCTTCAAGAAAAAGTTTATATGGCGCCCCCTCCTGGTGTTTCACATGATTCTGGGTATGTTTGTAAGCTCAAGAAAGCATTATATGGTCTTAAACAAGCACCTCGTGCTTGGTTTGAGAAATTTTCTATTGTGATCTCTTCCCTTGGTTTTGCGTCTAGCAGTCATGATTCTGCTCTTTTTGTTAAGTGCACTGATGCAAGTCGTATCATTCTGTCTTTATATGTTGATGATATGATTATTACTGGTGATGATATTGATGGTATTTCAGTTTTGAAGACAGAGTTAGCTAGACAGTTTGAAATGAAGGATTTGGGTTCTCTACGATATTTCTTGGGCATTGAGGTAGCCCACTGTAACGCCCCAAAAACTCTCTTGGATGGCATTACATTCTAAAACACCATTGGCTGCATGAGAGAACTAAATAACTCCATAAATAAGAAAGTTTCATTCATCAACCATTGGTATTTTAACAAAATTCGGGCAGAGTCTCTTTTGTACGGGGAGCTCTATCCAAAGCACAACCTGTACAATTATACTACAATTGACCACACCGGGTCCATTTACCCATCATAAAATAAACTTTCATTCACCATATATCATTTCCACAATATCATTCCAAAAGAATAGGCCAAGCCATGACATTTATATTCCAAAAGAATTACACTTAAACTTAGCAGCAGAATAAACAAAATACTAGACTATACATAATCGTAAATACATTCCCTAGTCTAGCACAAGAAGAAACTACATCTCTAGATGTCCCACTCAGGATCCAAGTATCCCTTTAATGAAGCCTCTCCATAGCCCGACTCATAAGCACCGAGCTCCTCCTCTAACACATAATCTGAAAAATGTTCAACTGTAGGGGATGAGCACGAAGCTCTGTAGAAAAATCCTCCCAAACTCCAACAAGGTTTAGAAAACATATAAAAACCGGTTGCTCTCGTTTCGCAAATATCGTATATAAATTTTGAAGGAAAACATGGACCTTTTAAGTAGATCTCCAGTTTAAATATAACAATAATAGAATGAAAAATGAATATAATAAACAAGTAACAAACCATTCCACTATAAACCGTTTCCAACAAGTTCTCGCGGAATCCCATACTTCCTGAAACTCTTGTAGAAACCATTTCTAGTACAATGAAAAATACTCCACATTCCCATGTATGTTGGTTCATCTAAAATGTCATGTATGTTGATTGCTTCTCATGAGTCTATCCAACGATTATACCTAGTACACCCAATCACAATCACAAGCACTTTGAGAAAGGGCATCTACTATCTCAATGACATTGACGAATCCTTCCCCAGGAAAGGTATACCATCCCTAGTTCGAACTCCAAGCAAACAATAGCGGTTGTATTCTCAAATGACAATCCACTACAAGTGTAAGCAACCATCTCACCCCCACTGGGATCGACTGACATTTGCACTCTACGGCATCTCTCGAAGGCAACTCAAGTCCGTCACAACAACCATATAAATGAGGAAACCAAAATCGTCTCAATTAATCAACAATTCCAAGTAAATACAAATTCCAAGATTTCACATGTAATGTTTCAATAGAACCATTTACGAAAAATCCCATGAGATCATCAGAAATACCATTTTATTGTTCAATATAAAACACTAAAGTTTTAAAAACAAGAACAAATAAATGATCAAGCCTTGGAATCAAGAACAAAGGAACAATTAAGTCTTGCAATCCATCACACACGAATATCAAGCTTTGAAATAAAAAATAAATCAAGTCTTGAAATCAATAACAAACTAATATCAAGGTTTGAAATCAAGAACAAATGAATAGCAAGTATTGAAATCGAGAGCAATTAAATATCAAGTCTTAAATTCAAGAACCAATGAATATCAAGTATTGAATATCAAGAATGAATGAATCACAAGGGGTTAGAATCAATAAATAATAAATATCAATTTAGATATCAAGACAAAGGAAAAATCAAGAGAAAACACCTTCCCCTTTGCAAACTAGGGTTTGGAAGCAAGAAAGGAGATTTAATGGTTACCCTACCATAACATTGTTCAAGACAAGGTAAGGTTTGCAAGGATATCAAGAATCACATATATCATAGCCAATAGATATGATTTAGAGTCAAAAGAATACATATATATAATCCCAGCCTCAATGTAAAAAAATGGAAGAAAACCCCTACCTTCTTTCTTAGCTCCTATCTAGGACCCAAGCTTCAAGACCTTGATGATTTGATCTACTTTGAGGTGAGAATCCTCTTCCTTCTTCCTCCCCAAAGCTCTCTAGGGTTAGAAATGGGTGAAATGGGGTGAAAGAGGCGGCTTTGGTGTATTTAGAAGGCAAGAATTGGGGAAAATGCGACTGATCTGGGTAAAAATATATGGTACCATCCGGACGGGCCTTGGGCGTCCAAAAGGTCCAAAGTCTCTGTCTTGGACGAAAGGTAAGTAAGTAGTACCGTCCGGACGGAGCTTGGAGCGTCCGGACAGAGGCAACTTTCAGTCCCAACTTCCAGAGCAGTTTTCACATATTTAAGAGTCGATTTAGAAATTTTTTGTGAAATACACTTTTGTAGCTCTAAGTGTATACTATCTATTTTAAAATTTTCAGATAAAATGGACATTAGAGTAAAAAGTTATGGCCAAAATACTAGGAAGTGTCCAAAATCCTAACTTTCCAAATTTCCTCTAAAGTGTGATTTCACTCCGGAATACTTCCAAACTTCTACAACATACTTTATTACCTCAACTAACATTTTTATTGCTACTCTTACAATCTACATATTTCATACATACATCATTATACATATAATCATCTTCAAAAAAAATAATTACTTGCTATGTAGTTATAAAATAAAAGTGTGGGGGTTTACACCCACTCACCCATAGGTTATCTTCTTTCTCAGTCAAAATATGTTGCAAATATTCTTTAGTGGGCTAGACTTACTGATAATAAGACTTTGGATACTCCCATTGTATTCTTCTTCTGATGGTATACCTTTGTCAGATCCTACTTTATACCATACTATTGTTGGGAGCTTGGTATATCTCACTATTATTCGTCCAGATATTGCATATGTTGTTCATGTTGTTAGTCAGTTTGTTGCTTCTCCTACTACAGTTCATTGGGCAGTTGTTCTTCGTATTTTGCGGTATCTTCGGGGTACAGTCTTTCAGAGTCTTTTACTTCCATCCACCCCTTCCTTGGAACTGCATGTATACTCTGATGCTGATCATGGCAGTGATCCAACAGATCGCAAGTCTGTTACTGGTTTCTGTATTTTTGTGGGTAATTCTCTTATTTCTTGGAAGAGCAAGAAACAATCTATTGTTTCTCAATCTTCAACCGAAGCAGAATATCGTGCTATGACATCTACTACCAAAGAGATTGTTTAGTTACGTTGGTTACTTGCAGATATGAGAGTTTCTCTTTCTCATCCCACTCCTATGTATTGTGACAACCAGAGTTCTATTTAGATTGCTCACAACTCAGTTTTTCATGAACGGACTAAGCACATTGAGATCGACTGTCATCTTACTCGTCATCATCTCAAGCATGACACCATTACTTTGCCCTTTGTTTCTTCTTCTTTGCAGATTGTAGATTTTTTTACCAAGTCGCATTCTATTTTTCATTTTCGTTTTCTAGTTGGCAAACTCTCGATGCTTGTAGCTGCCGCATCGTGAGTTTGAGGGGAGATGTTAAGAAATATAGAGTTATTTTTATTATTAAGGGTAGAATAGTCTTTCTTTTATTTTTTCTGTCTTTTCAGTTTCCTTTTGTATTTAGGTTAAACTTGTTCCTTTATTCAATTGTAATATACAGTATCAATGAAACCCTAGCCTCTTCTCTTTCTTGTTTCTTGTATTTCTCTTAATTGTTTAACAATTCTTAACATCATTCTTATAATGCATAAATTTTTCTCTAGCTTTATCTTTACTCCTTAGTAAATATGCATAACAATATCATGTACAATCATCAATAAAAGTAACAAAGTACTTCTTTCCAACTCTAGTTTGAACATATTTCAAACCACATGTATTACTATGAATTAATTCTAGAGGTTTAGTACTCACTCGAGGAAAGAACTTCAGCCGAGTCATCAAGCTAGTGTCGAAGCCTCTTCCTCGCCTCAAATTCTATTGATTTCTCCATTTCTAAATGAGCCCACCTTTGCCGACCAAAATTGAAATGAAACACCACACCTATAATTTCTAGTACCAAAAGGGTTAAGCTCCCAAACGCTTTCTTCTTCGTTTATGCCATAACTGCAGCTAGTAAAAATCAGGTAGAGAGTGAAGTAGGGTTGTAGGGCGGGCCTGACAGTTGGATTAACTTATTCGGGTCGACTAATTCGAAACCCAAGTAAGTTTGTTTCCATTTGCCTCTTTAACTTCTTACCGAATGCAAATATTTCGTTCAGTTTTGAGTTTCAGATTACCAACAGATCTAAATTAGAATTTAAGGAGTTTTGAAATTCAAAAATTTATTCAATTATTTGCCACTAAATAATTTAAGTATTTTGTCTAAATATTTGACTTGGGCTGAGAATAAAGTTAAGTATTTTCAATCCAAGCCGAAATAGGAAAAAACGCAAATACCACTAGACCCGGTTGTCGATTCAATAAAAAATTAGATAGTTTGATAACTTGATAACTTGTAATAATGCTAATAATCAAAAATTTTGTTCTAAAAAAAAGGAAAAAATTACTAAAATATCCCTGAAATAGTTTGTCATCAAGCAAAAAACTGACGTCATATTGGAATGATAATAAACTTAGTTAGAACTTAGTATCTCATTTTCAATAAAGCAATAATTAGTTTCAATCAATAGAGCAATTATGCTAGCAAATATATTTTGAGTGTTTTATTCTCTTTTTGTTCCCATCAACTATGTCTCTTACATCACATTGCCCCATCAACTATTACGTTTCTCATACTATACTTACATATTAGACCTGTTTGGAATTAACTTAAAATATCAGTTTCTTTTTTTTGTTTCAAAGGAAAAAAAACCTAGTCCATTTGGACCCGGGCTTATTGGGCAGTGTTTCCATCAGCTTTTTGGATAAAAACAATTTTTATCAGCATCAAGGAAAAATTAAAAAATAAGGCTTGTCCAAGGATTTTTAAAGAAAAATCAATTTTTTCGAAAACATTCCAAATGATTCTAAAAAAAATTTTAACTTTTATTTTTTTATTTTACTTTTCAAACTTCTATTCGCACCGAAAAAAAGTCAGTTTTAAACAGACCTTAGTACCTACGCGCGCTCATGTGCACGGGTTTCGGAGAGTCGTCTTCTAACCCCTTAGATCCGCTGTTATTTATCACTCTACCATACCACTGTTTTTTTTTTTTTGATCAATTCTTACCACACTGTTGGATTACAACCATTTTCAAGCAAGCAAGAGTGCACTTGATGGTACCTAAACTCCGCCAGAATTTAATGAAATATTTTGAAAATATTTGTAACGTAATGTCCAAAAGTAGGAGGAATATTCTCCTGAAATTAAATTTTTCATAAGTTTACTTTAGCATGATTTAATAAAAAAAATAATAAAATTTGTCGTTAAGTTTAGCTTAACATGATTTAATAAAAAGTTCATAATTTTTTTTGTCAATACTCTGGACATTAGGTTCAAGTAGGAGGGCAAACCCTTTGGAAAAATATAAGGATGATAATAATTGTGAACGTTGAAAACAGTTTGCGAGAACGAACTTTTACAATTTTATGAGTCACTTGGTAAATACTATAAAACTTTCAAAAAACAATTAGAACCTTGGTGCACGCATGTGCGCGGGGTTGGGAGATTCTTATTTTGTTGAACACCATATACTCTAAAAGTTTAAGCTATTAAAAAATGGTATCAATTAAATATTTATAAATCAACACGCTCTCTGGAAGCTAGATTTTGGACCTAGTACGTGAAAATATTTTAATTATCAAGGTAGCGGATCTCCTATTCTGATATCATGATAACTTTGATAAAGGATTTGGCAATCGTAGAGTGGCCGAGTCTTTCATATATTTTTATACAAGTTTAGCAACCTTTTAGAATAAATGATGTTGAATACATCCTCCACCATGATCCATTGTTATTTGTGACTCTACGAAACCATTGTTGGATCAATGAAAACCTTGGAAAAATAGAATTTGGTCATTTTTAAAGATAGGAATCTCATTATTAGAAGAATAATTTGATGTACCTTAAGAAGAACAATTTCTTTAAGCTTAGTTTTGCTAATGGATAACAACAGACATATATAAAAAGTTGACTTTAATTACGATAAAGCAAGGAGGCAGAATGTTTGCTTGGCTGTTGTATGATTCATATTCCACTCACAAGTCACAAACAAAATTAACATTATTTATTTCTACTTGAGAAGATTAATGATTCATAAAATACTGTTTTTTTTTTTTTTGTGATATTGTTGTTTCTTTTTATCAGTAATGATAACCATATTGTAGGAACGTAACAAATTATTTTTTGATAACTTCACCAAGTAATTGTAACCCGTTAAAAAAAAACAACAAAAAAGTATGAGAAGATGCATTTTAAACTACTAAAGTGTGAAAAAAATAGCTTGCTAAAAATCTTCTGTAGATAAGTTCTTTTTACTTGAAATTTATTGTATCTAGATCTACATTGACAGATTTTAAAATTTTACCTTTACTAAAATACCCTTTTTACATAAATATTGGACTATTTAGTTTAGAAGTCCCATTTTTTATGAGATTTTTTGTATTATATTAAAGGTTTCCTATTTTAATGGATTGAGCATATTTGAAATTTAAAATTATATCATATGAAAAATACTGTAACGGCTGGTTTTGCCTTTTTTTTTCCAATGTTTATTAGCAGTTGTTTTTTTTTTTTTTTTTTTTGAAATCAAAACAAAATGGGTATCTACTTTTTTTTTTTGCTTGTTGAAGCGTGTTTTACATCTTCTCGTGAACATAAACCTCTTACCACGTGCGAGAGTACTTTGTGAAAGGAATTTGTGTCAATTCAATTTTTTTTGTTTATTAGTGGTTTGATGTATTCCATTATATTAACAATTTTTAACACATACAATTTTACATGTACGATATGAGAATCCATGTAATGTCACTGTAACTACATATAATATTGTTTTGTTTTGATATAAATGTTACGTGTATCCGTGCAATGTCACAATGTAATGTCAATGTGACAACGTATAATATTACTAGTAATTGCATGTGCCTAAAGGCACGACGCAACAAACAAAAAAATTGTCAAATAAAAGGCATACCAAATAGAAGAGCACTAATGACATTATAGAATGTGCATTTCACTTCATCAATGTCCAATATTTCAACATACAATAACATATTCAACAACATTACTACCAAAAATATATAACATGTAGATATGACTATTGAATCATATATCAAAATAATTGGTGTAGCAAACAATTTTAATAATTGATATGAACCAATGAGTATTTGTAAAAAAAAATTAGCTAAGCTTCCTTTGAAAACATGATCCCTGAACAATATCCATCTATGTGTACAACAACAAAACAATCATACAACAGCTTTAAAAAGTCATATGTTCAACAAAGGAAGTGAAAAAAAAAAGGCAAAATATCAAGCAAAAATAGAGTGCATGCGAAGTTCCCATTGCTAAAAGAAAAGGCAAAATGAATTCAATTCACAAAATATCAAAATATTCTTTGCAGGAAATTGAACTTACTAAAAATCCAACACGAAAAAGTGATGGAGAATATGGAAAATATTTTTGTAAAACTTATTTCTAATCAAAAATCCCAAATAAATTTTCAGTTCAGACCTGAAATTACAGTCCCAATTTACAAACTCACATTAATCCTAGAAAAAAGAATTGCAATATCAACTTAAAAATTACCACTAGATCGGAAACCCGATTCATCGTATACACAAAAGCTACCGAAAACCCAACTAACATTTACCAATCACTAACCTTTTCAAGATATGTCAATTTGTTATAAAATATTTGACATTTATTCAGATTCGGTCAAAATCACGAACTCTAATTACTACTACTCTCAAATCATGAAAATCAAATAAATCTCCATATTTTATTGTGTTCCCAACTAAACCAAACGAAACAGATCAACATTTTCTATTGTACAACCATAAAAAAAAATTCCACTACATTCATATGCAAATAGATAAATAAAACAGAATTTAACTGAGACTCCTTAGATTAAAAAATTTGCCTCTTAAAAGTTGCATCCTACACCTTTATATGCTTTGTGGCAAGTATATATGCCCCTACCTTAAATTCATAACCTTATCATAAACCAAGCTGAACTCATCGTCACGCTACAATGCCTCCCTAAATACAATCATTCATCAACTACGACAACATAATTGGTTTTCATAACCACACGATTGAACTCTACACTCACATAGCAAACATGACCAAGAAAAAAAAGTCAATATAATTTGTTTGAGATGCTAGTTCATTCGCAAGAAATTTAATTGTGTAAAACAGAGAAAAAAGACTTTGCAGCCAACTAACGACAGTTAGAACAGTCATATGTTACTTTAGGACCTCAAGTATAAGAATCTATCAATTAATAGAGGAGAATACTTTGTGTGCTAGTGGAAATCCTTCTAAAAGATCATTCATATATATTTGCATCTTGATTAGCAGCCTTTGGATAGCTGCATCAAATAAAAATCAAAGAATTTATAAGAATCATGCATATGAAGCATAATCAAGTCAATTAAAAAAAAGTCCAAACAATACGAAAGCTTTTTCATTTTATCCAAAAACTAACCACCCTACCAAAAAACCAAATTCCAAAATATCAACCACGTTAAAGTAATAAAAGCTAACTTCATTTTCAAAAAAAAAAAAAAATCAGACCTAACCCAAATCAACTAATCAAAAATCCCCAAACCTGCGAAGCATAGAACCTTAGCTGCCACAAAAATCATAAATAGTTATGCTTGTCAACACATCCATGGAGAATAGAACATTTGCTGCCACAACAAAAGTTCAGTTCTTATACTCAATTTACTGCAAAATACTCCATTCAATTGAAACTGAAATGAGAAGAGATAAACAAAAATAGAAATACTAATAACCATCTTAACCAAAACTTAGCATCAAATGGATATAGTGTGAGAGGTTTTTGGATGGTGTATGGTGGATGGCAGAAAATCTATAAGACAAAAAATCAAAGTTAACTTTACTTGTCACCCAATTTTATCAGCTAATAAATAGAGATCATGCTATCAAATACATAAATGGATCCTAAGAAGAACAAAAAAAAAAAAGGAATGGGGATTTAATTACCTGCTTGTCTAAAATACCATTTATGAAGTTGACAAAAAATAAAGCTTCATTTTTATAGAGAACATAGTAGCCAATGAAGAGAATTGTCCCTTGCACTAAGCCTAGAAGCACCTTCCATCAATAAAAACCAAGCAAAAGATCAAACTCCAATCAATTGGATAAAGTGAAATTTGAGAAAGAATTAAGAACCTATTAGTTAAAAGCACCAACTAAAAGAAAGCCCAGGATTTCTCGAATGACTTCACGCGAATGTCTATGCAACAAAAAAACTGAATTATGTACAGTAAAAATATTGCCACTTTGCATTTACATAATTTATTGTTTCAAGAATTTAAATACAGTTTAGTTAGGAAAGAAATAGCAAAAGCATTTGTTGTCTTGTCCATTGAACTAATGGTTCTTGAATGAAAATGGTCTAGACAGTATCTAAACCAAAAATAGTGGCACAGACCAAGAAACCTTTTCACCCATCAAAGACCCCAAAAGCAAAGACCCAACAAAACAAATCAATCTAAGCCAAAAAGGAATGCTCC
>JAHQCQ010027406.1:0-11896 GCA_023539305.1 Ilex asprella | reverse complement strand
AATTACCCTAATAAAAGTTAGAAGATATTATTTCTATTACAATTTGATCCCAAATGATCAAATTAAACTACTAAACTATCTCAATTAAAGCTAGAAGATATTGTGTCCATTATAGTTTGACCTCTTATTTGATTTTTTTAGTTTTTTTTCAATAGATAATATAATTGTATACTAATTATGACTTTTTAAGAAAAAATACATTTGTATTTTTTATTTTATTTCAATAAATGTAATAATATACCATGAATTTTTATTGTAAAATTTAAAATATTTGATATTTTATCTTTGATTAATGTATTTTTGATCTAACTATAACATTTTAAACTTAAGGGTTTTAAGTATTAGACGTCAACAAACTTCAAGGGAACCGGTTGTAATTTACTAATAGACATTGACCAACAGGCGTGTACAAACTTCAGGGGGTCTATGTGTAATATTTTAAAAGTTAAAAAATCTGAGTGATTAAGTGACAAACATCGATAAGTTTAAGTGTAATTCTCCCAATTTTTTATCGGGACTTGGTGGATCCTTTTTTGTATGACTTTTTTTGTTCAACAATTAAGGATGTTTAGATTAATTTCTGTTTATTTCGACTAATCTATTTTTCAATTTAGTCAAAGATATGTCATTCACATTAAAATTCTGATATTCTTGAGAAACATATCTCTCACAACTTAATCCCAAATAATCCCCGTGTGATTTTAGTCATTTATAATGTAAACATATGGATGGGACATCATTAAATTCTATAATTTAAAACCTATCAGAGTGCTTGGGATAACAAAGTTTCCATCCAAAAGCCCAAGGTATGCACACACTGTCTCTTATATGTGTGTGTGAGAGTGAGAGTGAGAGTGAGTGAGAGAGAGAGACAAATTCTCTCTGGCCCTCTCAAGTCTCAACATATACTCAGATCTCTCTCTCGAGGCAGAACTCAGAGTCTCTGGGCATGGCAAGAGAAAACAAGATTCAAGGAAGGGGGTAAAAAGAGAAAAGTATTAAAAAAAAAAACAAAAGAGAGGTAAAAAAAAGTTGGGAAGTGTGGTCTGACTTTATTTTTGCTCTATGGCAGTATTCAAATCTCCATCCAACCTAAAAAGCTGTGTAATATTAGGGCAACTCAAAAGGAGTTCATTTTAGGATGTCATCATTTATTTGTAATTTTGAACAGTATTATGACATTCTTGAATTATAAATCTTCTTCAATAGTAAATGTCAAAATAGGGTATCATTTTTCATATTTTTATTCATCAATTTTGACGAGCTCAAATCTGACTGAGCCAAGTCCGGTAAAAATAATTCAAGAAAAGCCCGAATGTTCAGGACCCAAGAAAGTGTCCAAGTCGCCAGAACCCACGAAGTTAGATCAACCCATATAAAGGGAGTCCATGAGGAGGTCAAGTGGCCAACGCCCAAGGAGGACCAAGAGGCACCACCCAAGGGTTGGACTCCTCTTCCCACCTTTCCTCATTCTCCTCACTTGTCTTCTCTTTGTCCATGATGATCCAAGTCTAAGCCTGCTCAAGTCAAGTCCAGAGAGAAGACCAAGCCCAATCTAGCTTAGAATTTTTCTCCAACTAAATAGGAGCACGAGGGCGAGAATATCGAGATAGGCATGAAGATCTCCTACCATACTTGGACTTACCAATATAGTAGAAGTGCTTTCCGTCACATCACCGCCTCACCGCCTTACTCTAGCTATATAATGTAAGCCCTCTCAACATTGAGGATATACTAAAAAAGCCCTCACTACACCTTCCTGCACACATTACTCTCTCTCTTTCTCCCTTTCCCAAAAAGCATTTGTAATACACCCGAAGTGTACTCTCCTGGTAACTTTACTCATCATTAAAGAACACCGATCATCGCTGTCATTCCCAAAAGTGGAGTAGGTCATCCGAGACCGAACCACTATAAATCTCTGTGTTGGCTCTTTATTTATTGTTCTCTTATTAATTGTTTGTTTACTACTCATTGATTGCAACTGTTCGAATAGTTGACTGTGATCTTGCACGAAAACATATTTGTGCATCATCAGTTTGGCGTCGTCTGTGGGAACGATTAAGTTTCTAATACCTTTCAACCCTCTAGAAATTCATGGCGATCACAACTAGATCAATGTCTCAACAGCCAGGAGACGACAACCCGACACACCAAGAGGAGGCCCAGCCTCCCCTGGAACCTTCTACTACGACAATTGGACAGTAGCAACTCTTGCAAACTATGCAACGGCTAATAAACAGAACCAACAGATCATCTAGCCAATGCTCAACCAAGGGGGCGTCGCCCTTCACCCTGAAAGAGGAACACCACTCCCTCCAATAGGAGAGGAGTAGCAACCTCTCCATTCTGGGCGTCAGGCAGCCCCTTCCCTAGGGGCCCCTCACCAGAATGCTCAAAGACCACACTAGGGCGCCCCTCGCCTAATAGTCTCTCATCAGCTTGTAGGGAGCTCACGAGTTCCCCCTCCATACGTACCTTTGTAGAAGAACGAAGATGAAAATAGGCAATATGGTGACCATGGGAGCCAGGATCACCATCTAACGAGGGACGTCCCCAACCAATGGGACGAGAAGATTAGAGGGGTGCAAAACCAACTCGATGATGCCCTCAACGCCATCAAGCCACAAGCGTCCGAGACCGTGGATTACCTGGTAAGACGTACCGACACTTCTTTTGTTGTTGATATGGTAAATTATCCTCTGCCCTCGAAGTTCAAGATGTCTACCATCGAGACCTTCGATGGCACCACAGACCCCAACGACCACGTCGACACATACAAGTCTCTTATACAACTCCACAATGTGCATGAGGAGATTATGTATCGAGCCTTTTCTACCACTTTGAAAGCGGCTGCTTGCCGGTGGTTCTCCAAACTCAGGCCCTCTACCATACACTTCTTCGCAGAACTCAGCAGGTCCTTCGTCTCCCACTTCATTGAGAGATGCCGACATCAGAAACTCATAACCCACCTACTCACCATCAAGCAGGACAGGGATGAAATTCTTAAAGATTATATCACTCGTTTCAACGAAGAGGTCCTCCAGATTGAGGAACCAGATGACAAGGTAGTCTTGACCACCTTCATCGCTGGCCTTCGCACCTGTAGTTTCATGTTCTCAGTCCTCAACAAGCCGCCCTCCAACATGCCCGAGCTGTTGTCTAGAGCACAGAAGAACATGAACGCCGAAGATGTCACCAAAGCCAGACGAGGTGAGTTCTCCCATGGGAGCGAAAAGAGGAAAGACGCCCGTGAAGACAAGTAGGAAGTAGAGAACAAAAGAAATAGAACCGAAAGAGTTTCTATCAAAGACTGTCACGGTCTGTACCCCTCGTGAGATCGACAGCCTTTCACATCACTCAACGCCTCGGTGGAGCACATCCTATTTCTGATACAAAATGACCCCATGCTCCGTTGGCCCAGAAAAATGAAGTCCGTCTCAAACCACAAAAATCACAATAGGTACTGTCGCTTCCACCGCGACCATGGTCACGACACAGATGACTGCTATGAGCTCAAGAGGCAGATCGAGAAGCTCATAGAACATGGTCAGTTAAGGCAATATGTTACTGGCAGAGGACAAATTCCGCCACATGATCGGGACTAGGATGACAGAGAATATCAACAACCCCTCTGAGAAATCTAGACGATCTCCTAAGGGCCAGAGGAAGGAGTTGACTCGGACTCCGCCAGGAAAACCTTCGCCCACCTATGGGACACCAAAAACCTGAAGATTTTATCTATCTTTTATTTTTTTTAGTTGATTTATTTTGTTATTCATTATTTTATGAAATAAAATTTTGCAAGTTTAATGTTTTCATAACTTTCTTGTTTTCATCTCAAACAAGCCTACGACCTAACAACAACAAGGTAGACAAAAAGTCAGATGGCGTCGACGAGGGGTCTCGCCCTCTCCACCTTGGGCGTCTCCCCTATGATGGTCATGTTCTCTCCACATTGGCGCCTCCTTCAATATCGCCTAGATGAGGGGTCTCACCGCCTCTCACCAAGTGCCCACCAGTAGGCGCCTAACATTAGGCACCCAGAACCATGCAGTTGGGCCTTCCTCACCGTCATCTCAATGCAATAAGCCTCACGCGCCCAGTACTAGACGACCTCCTCATCTCCATCTCAATAGAATGAGTCTTAGGTCAAACCCTACCTGCTCCGCGGCATTCTCTCGTGTCTGTCGCCCGAGCCCTACTGCTCGTAGCATCCTCTCGTGCTTGCCACCTGGACCCTACCAGCTCCATGGCATCCTCTCATGTCTGTCGCTCGAGCCCTAACTACTCTTTAGTAGCCCCCCATGCCTGTATCTCTGATATCCCAAGGGCCATAGACCTCCAAAGCCACTCGTTGACCAAAGTCAAGTCAAAACAGGATATGTGGAGCTACATTCCCCGTAGAATACCGCACAAAAGTTCCAGTATGAAAAAAAATGGGGGCACCACCGGGACCCATCTCCCGGAATCAACCTGACCATCGGACTTTGTCCAAGAAGCACTGAGGGCATCAAACCTCTCCCTCTTGAGTGGAGGAGAAGACACAACCTTAAAAGCACAAAGAGTCTCCATCATCGCTCTATTAACAGGGCGCCTATCATTAGAGACAAGGTCAGTTAGTGACCAAGCACTAAAGAGACAGTATCCATGACAAGACTCAAGGCGTCCCCCAAACACAGCAGTGCCCAAGGCATCTGCCCCACCTCCTGGAGTTGCCCAAGGCACCTACCAATCCTCCTTACACACCATGTCGCCTCCTGCCTTGCCCGTCATGTTGGCGCCTCCCCTAAGACTCCTATATGCCTGTACCACATGGAGGTCCTCAGAAACTCTATCGGAGCTATCACCGACAAGAGTGAGGCCTGAGGCACCTCCTATGCGAACAGGGGGCATCGCCCACTATGAGCCAAGCGTCGCCCATGTCGCCTCTTCCCCTCGCACCCTCCTTGATACTAGTGTCGCCTATAAGCCCCTCGACAACCATGAAGACTCTATCTCTCTCACATTGGGCAATACCAAAGCACAAGAAGCCAGCGCCCTCCTACCTGGCGTCCACCTACAAAAAAAAAGAGAGAGGGAGAGAGAAAGAGTGGAGAGGCCAATGCCCAAGAGGCGCCTAGGCCAAGAAAAAAAGTCAATGATGGTGGGCTCAAGGACTATCTAATTAGTATATATATATATAAAAATATTTGTATATGTATATTTTTATCTGATATCAAGAAATTTAGTGAGTCTCTTAGGATGGAAAGGTGTCGTAGAGAGCAAGAAAATTCTTACTCACTCAAGTGAAGACGAAGAACATATCCTCAACCCCTTCCTTTCGAGAAAGTCAGAGCTCGGGGCATGGGGGCAAATGACGAGTTCAAATCTAACTGGGCCAAGTCCGGTAAAAATAATCCAAGAAAAGCCCGAATGTTCTGGACCCAAGAAAGAGTCCAAGTCGCCAGAACCCACGAAGCCGAGTCGACCCATCTAAAGGGAGTTCATGAGGAGGTCAAGTGGCCAACGCCCAAGGAGGACCAAGGGGCGCCACCCAAGGGTTAGACTCCCCTCCCCACCTTTCCTCATTCTCCTTTATTGCCTCCTCTGCGTCCATGATGATCCAAGTTCAAGCCTGCTCAAGTCCAGTCCAGAGAGAAGACCAAGGCCAGTCCAACTCAGAATCTTCCTCCAACTAAATAGGAGGACGAGGGAAAGAATATCGAGATAGGCATGAAGATTTCCTACCATACTTCGACTTACCAACATGCTAGAAGTACTTTCCTTCACATCATCGTCTCACCGCTTTACCCTAACTATATAATGTAAGTCATGTCAATATTGAGGATATACTAAAAAAATCTTCACTACACCTTCCTGTACACATTACTCTCTCTCTCCCTCTCCTAAAAAGAATTGTAATACACCCGGAGTGTACTCTCCCGGTAACTTTACTCATCAACAAAGAACACCAACCATCGCTGTCATTCCCAAAAGTGGAGTAAGTCATCCAAAATCGAACCACTATAAATTTTTGTGTTGGCTCTTTTTTATTGTTCTCTTATTAATTGTTTGTCTACTACTCATTGATTGCAACTGTTCGAATACTTGACTGTTGATCATGCATGAAGATAGATTTGTGCATCATCAAATTTATATGAATTGTTTGATCTATATTCATCTAACGGATCTATATTCATCAACTCATTTGCAACCTCTCTCTTTCTCTCTCCATAGTTTGTCAAAAATATCACTCTAAGAGCCTTGATACTATTTTTTAACCCTTGATGCCACCCTCCTTAGAGTGAAAATTTTTGAATTTGGGGTGGCATATGGGTTGCCACCCTTGATGTCACTCCCCCTTGGAGTTGCTCTTAGATTCTCAAGGAAGACACTTTCTGATTAGACAGCTGAAATCATTAAATATCGAAAAAAAAATTGGGGGTTAGAGCATCTCCAAGGGACTAGTTATTTGGCATTTGTTAGCTAAAATAAAGATACAAACCACAAAATTGTACTTCAAGGGAGTCCCTTGAAGGGACTAACTATTTGGCTAGTTATTCTACATTTTGGCTAAATGGTTTTCTACATTTTGGCTAGCCTCCTTGGCTAGCTATTATATATTTAGAAAGTCAAATAACTCTTTTTTCACTCAAAGGGGATAGTCATTTTTTTTTGGATGACGTGTTAAGCTATACAATATTTTGACTTAAAATATTAATAGTAGTTAACTTAAATAGAGAGCATGGTTAGAGCAACTTTGTAAAAATGACTCTTTAAAATAAAGAATGTAATATTTTAATATATTTTGAGTAGCTATTTTGAAGAGTACCCTTGGAGATGCTCTTATGTCTCTATATAATTTTGAGTTTTAAATTTTTTTTTATTTATCTTTGATCATAGATTGTGAAAATGATAAATTAAAATAAAATAAATAAATAAATAATCGTTATACTATTAAGTTTTCATTGGAACCCGTGAAAATTATAAAAGTTTTTGTTGAGATTTTCTTTTATGACATTTTATTTCTTATGATAAATATATAAATATCAGAGATTTGCAAGATTATAAGGCCAACCACAATCCATCTCATCTTGTTGAAAGGTAGATGAAGACCAAATTTATTTGATGTGGCCCAAAATTTCTTTCAAGTTTTCTGAATTCTCCTCAATGTGAAATATAAATTTTTTTGACCTATCTCAAATCTCAAAAATCAGAAAAGTATTCATAAAATGCAACTCCCCATTTTCTCTGATTAAGAGACAACAAAAGGCCTAATGGGCCAGCTAATGGGCAATCCGGCTCATCACTTGATATGGCCATGGGTAGGCCTTAGCTGGGCTGGTATGGCTGGAGCTTAAAATTTAGGGCCAAATTTGAAATTTTAAAATTCGGTCTGGCTAGACAGGTTGACCCGGTGAATTGGTGCCTAAATTTTGCTAGTTTACTCATTAGATAGTTTATGCACAAATTTTGTTTAAAACCCAATGAACCGTTCCACTTTGTCGTTTTTCTCAAACCAGTTGAATCAATTAATTTTGTATAAAAACTTAGTTTTTGGCCCTTTTTAGCATTTTGCCTTAAATCTGTTGCTTCATCAAGTCAAATGAAAAACAATCGACATGGTCGAAGATTTTGCCTCTACCTCTGCCTCTGCCTCTGCCTCTGCCTCTGCCACTGTGCCTTTACCTCTTCATGATGGTAGACGATCTTCTCAATCATTCAACCTAAGTGAGTTTCCCTCTCTCTAAGTTTCAATCTCAGTTCTCTCTCTACGTCGCTGCAAGCAAGCAAGGGACAGAGGCTGATTCAAAGCTCCATCGAAGCATCGAGGACTACCATTGACAGCAACAGGTACACTACATGCTCTCATTCTTTGTCATTCTCTCTCCCGCTCTCTCTATTCTCTAACTGTCTAACATGTACATGTCCTAATCTGCTATATTTGATTTTTGATTTTTATACATTGAAGCTTTAATTTTTTAGTAGTACAGTCTTAGAGCTATGTTGTATACTTGCATTGCTACCTAAAATTATGCAATTAAGATTTATAGGGCTCTTTTTCAAGAATTATGCAATTAATTGAGCATATTGTTTGATCAATTATTTTGCTTATGGTTACAAGTTGAGCTTGAGCAGATTTGACAAAGTTGAGCTATGCTTATGCTATGAGATTTGGCAAAACTCAGCATAATCAATTATTTGAGTACTTATACTATGCACATGTGCTTCATTTTGTTTTTGTGTCTTGCTTACTATAATTTGAGTTTGAACTTTAAAAAGTGCAAATTATATGGATTATGCATGCATTGCCTTGAAGTTAAATAAAGGTATTTTTTTAGAGCAATCATATGCGCACCAAATCACTTGCAGTCGTTAGATCATTGAGTCTTTTTGTTGATCTAATAACTTCAATTAATTTTGTATAAGTTTTGGTACACATAGAATAATTCATTTTTTTATACTTAACTGTACAAGTTGCATTAGAAATTGAATGCATTTGATACATATTTGATGATTTTTCTCTATTTTACATGTTTGATGCCATTTTTATAATTACTATAATTTTTTAACATATTTATTGTTATTTTTATTTTATAACTGATCCAATCAATGATTTCAACAGTTGAAACTTGAACCCATACCCGTTAACCCGATTCGTTTGTCGAGTCGGGACCCAATTTTAAACTATGCTGAGAAGGTCGTGTGTTCCTTCCAATCCGATGTGGATATAATCTTCTTCTACGCGTTCTACACGCTCTGATGTGGAATGCAGTGTCCATTACTCGTATCACTAATTCTTAATTTAAAAGACACCGCGTACCCAATGCGCCAGCAAAACAGTGTTCAATTCCAACTCATATTTTGACAATCACAAACTACAGAACAATGATACAGTCCAATCATATACTGACACGTAAGCTATAAATTGACCAAACAACTGCTATACGACATCGTCTCTCAATTTGGTGCCTTTGCATTGGGCCTTCCGGATCACATTTCTCACTGCTTGTTAGATGTCATCCTACACCTCCTTTGCACTCAGCTTCTTCTTCGTTATTTCTTTTGCCATCCATCTCTTCTCCATATTTATACCCCTATCCATCTTGTCTGTTAACATAACATCTCTCTCTCTCTCTCTCTCACACACACACAAACCCATTCATATTATCAAATGGTTGAACCTCAAGGAAAACAGGCTTTCATGATCAATTCTTCACCATTGAAGGAATATGAACAGGAAGGAATAGATATTGATGACTATGAAGAAACCGTCTCGCCTACCGGGTGTTGCTGTTTTGGGCTATGCTCCGAATGGCCACGACAACGAGGCCAAGACGGAGATAATAGACATTTATTGCACCAGAATGGAGAGCACAAAGACACATGGTTGGTGGAGAAACTGAAGAAGGCAAGGGAGGTTTCCGAGATCACAGCGGGGCCAAAATGGAAGAACTTGATACGAAAGATTGGCAAGGATTTGAAAACCAAGAAATCAAAAACACAGTTTCAGTATGATCCACAGAGCTATGCTCTCAACTTTGACCAGGGCCTTGAAGAGGAAGAAGAGGGTTTGGTGCGTGCTTTTCAATAACAGTTTGCACCTCCTTTCTCTGGCGAATTACAAAGGCAATCAGGGTTGTAAATGTGGTATTTTATTACATTCTTTTTGTGGTGTTGATCATGGAAGAATCTCTTATTATACATAAAAGGATTATTTTTTGTTGATTAAATTATATACGTAGGTTATTTAATGAGTTTATATATCTGTTGCTTCACATAATTTCAATCTTGTTAGCTCAATTTTGTTGGGTGAAGTGAAATAGTTTTAATTGTTTCCTTTGAAGTTACGATTATGATATAAATCTCAAATATACACAATTATCTATATAACATGAAATTATAAAATCAGTAAATTTGAAATTCATAATCTACAATCTTATACCTCACTATTTTTTTGACCATTGAACTAATTCGTGCAAATTGTTACCTCAAGGTTTATCCACAGCACAATGACCACTATTGCAATGGTGGTTCTGCGTCATGACTAGATCCATCGATAGATTTAGGAGGACAGAAAGGGTGATCGTCCCATAAGATTTTAAAAATTACTCTAAAATCATAAAATAGTTATCAAGTCTTTCTTATGTCCCATTATAGAAAGAGCAAGAGTCTTTCGAAATTTTCTTCACTTTCTCCTCTGTGACTCCCACTAATTAGTCCCTCATCGAGAACCGGGTGCCTAAGACACTTGTCATGTAATCAATTCATTAATTTAACAGTAATGTTACACTGATCAAATTTTGAAATTAAATTTAGAATTCAAATGACGTAATAACATGTTATTTGAAATTTTTATTAGGACCCAAATAATATTACTTCTAATTTAATTACTTAGGTTTTATTGTACAGACAGATATCAACTTACAACACATAGTAGACAAGTCAGACAAATGAATAAAAATCTTGTATAGGAATACTAAATGATGCAAGCTTTTATGTGTAGAAAAACAAAAGCCAACTTGTCCACAGCTCAGTCCGGTCCATAATTTCTAGAAGTAGAACCCATCTGACTAGCCGATTTATTTGACCAAAACCTACCTCCTCTCTTGTACCTAAGACTTAAAAAAGTTGTTTTAATTTAACACGTTTTTGTTCAATGATTTGTTGGTTGGACCTATACATATATCTCAAATGTTTGACCCATTCAACCGCAATGTTCACGTGCATCGCGCCTATAACCAGAAAAGTCGGCTTACAATTTTTCACAGAGGTTGGCGTGGTTCAAGAAGATTCAAGAGCCCCCCTCCCCCCCCCCCCCTCCTCTCTCTTCCTCTTTTCCTCTTTTTATATAGAATTATTGAATAATATAATATCATGAAAAAAAATTAGTCACACCCTCCTTTTAATTTATCATATCTCTAGAATCTCATCTATATTTTTTGAATCTTTACCAACACCCTCTATCAAATTAAAAATTTTAACTCTAGAGTACAATTTTATTAAATTACCTATGATATATTTTAGGAAAAACTTCATCCACACCTCTTTTAGATAGACATATTTTTAATAAGACTTTTTTTTATTTTTTAAATTTTTTTACATATTAAAACTCAAATCGATTAAAATTCAATTCAAGCTAATTAAAATTTAAGTCGATTAAAAATTATATTTTTACGTATTAAAATTTGAACCAATTAAAATTTTATTCTGAGTTGATTAAAAATCTCAACTTGCATTATATTTTAATCAGCCTGAATTTTGATACATAAAAAAATATAAATTTTAATCGACTAAAATTTTAATACTTGAAAATTGAATGTTAATTAGCATGAATTTTAAAAAGTAAAAAAATATAAATTTTAATCGACTCAAAGTAAATTTTAATCGACACTATCAACTTAGGTAAAGCTCAAATTTTAATACATAAAAAAGGAATTTTAATAGAATTAAATTTTAATACATTAAAAATTAAATTTAATCAATTCGAATTAAATTTTAATCGGCTCAAATTTTATATAGAAAAATTGTTTTGAATTTATGTGGGGGCAATTTTGATATTTTTAATGAATGTTTTTTGTTAGAAACTGTGATTTAACGGGAAAGAGTTAAATATAAATTATAAGGGATGTCAATGATATTTTTAATAATATAAAGGGTGTTTTTGAAGATATGATAAACTAGAAAAGATGGGGTTAAAAATTTTCCCTCATATCATTATTATGGAGAGTAAAAAATATTTAGTCGGCCCCGTTTGGTAACGTTTAAATTTTTCGTTTTTCGTTTTTATTTTGATATTTAGAGAAAACGAGAAAAAAAAACTCGTTTGGTAACTGTTTATGTTTTTCGTTTCTGTCATCGTTTGATAAACGGGGGGCGATTTTCAAAAACCAAAAAAAATCGTTCTTGGTTT
>JAHQCQ010027405.1:0-11896 GCA_023539305.1 Ilex asprella | reverse complement strand
CGTCGTCTGCTACAACCCAAGAAGCTCTTCTCTTCAACAAAAAAAAAATTGAAAAAGTTTAAGAGTTAGTTTAAACAAAAAACTTTTTCCCTTGTCTCTCACCAAAATAAATAAGCACCAGTATATATTGACTTCTTTTGGCTCTTTTAACCATTTCTTTTTACTCCGATTGACGCATAGAAAAAACCAGCAACAAAAGTAACCCTAATGAGCTTAAAACAAATGGGTGGTGGGTATACCAACATATGATGTGCAATAAATTAAAGTGCAACAAAATTTAGATCCACAGAAAAAGAGGCAAAAGACACTTGTAGATTGCTAACTGGAAAGGAGGAGGGTCACCCCTCACGTCGCTCCATTCCACTACATAATCACATAAATGAACCCAAACAAAATACAAAATATCACTTTTGAACCCAAAAAATATCTTAAGCAACCACTAGCGCCACTTCGAGAAGGGAAGATAACTTCTTAAGTTCAGTATACTGTAAGAATACTGTATAATTTGCAAAGTTTAAGAATGTGCACAAAGCATTAATAGACCAACCTAAAGAACCTTGAATAGTTGTATGGAGAACTACATTCATTTTAGCAAGCACTCATTCAACATCATTCATACACCTCACATCAGCTCCTGCCATTTTTATTTTCTTTTAATGCAAACCTTTCTTAAATGTGCCAAAAAACAAAATGCTTGAGTCTTGATCAAAAGGGCTCCTTGGTTCTTCTGGATTTCTTTTTGCAGCTTTTGGACAAAATAAAGGCTAGAAATAGATGAACTCATCCTTATTCAAAAAGGACCACTTTGCGTAAACCAATTATAGGCCCTCATATCCTAGAATGTACAGAAAAAGATTGTAAATAACCTAAAAACATGTAAAAATAATAAAAATAACAAAATCAAACCAACAAACCACTTTTTTAGGAGATCTTCGTCCCGTTGGAATTGTGTCATTGCTAGTAACTAGAGCTACGCCATCGTGCTATAGATGGTCACTACACGTTGCAAAATTCAACCCAAAAATATATAGATTGCCATCAGACAAAGTACGTTCACTAAAAAAATATCAAATGATAACGTTGGTCAGTTCATTGAAGCAATAATACAAACACTAAGTGTTCAGTGGCTATGGTGGGTTTCGGTAGCAATGCGTGCGTGTGGAGGGGGTGGGGAGGCGTTGGTTGGCTAAGGAGGTTTCGGTGGCAGAGGTGGGCAGAAAAAAGGGAGGATGTGCTAGTTGGCTGTAGGTAAAGAGTTTGAATTTAGATATATAGGGTTTTCGGAGGGCTGTTATGAGTTTCGATGGCAGATGGGGAGCGAAGGAAAGGGTGGTTGCGATAGTTGGCTGTGCAGTAGGGGAAGAGAGAGAGAGAGAGAGAAAGAGATTTTGTTGGAATTACTCCAATATTATTACAAAAAGAGGACTAAAAATACAATAAAAGGAAGTAGGGGAGGATATGAACACTCAAAGGAAAAAGATTTTTCATACAAGTTGATTACAATCCCACACTTAACTTGGACTCTTAAATTACTACTCAATTCTACTTACCTCTAATACTAGACTATATGCCCTAATATAATATTTATATAAGTCATACATATAACCCATACCAGTACATGTAGGTAATATTACACCCACTAACTTTTGTAACCTCTATAATATTAAGACACCATTACTTGGAGAATTAATACCCGCTAATACTCTTATCTTCCACTACTTGCATATTTGTTGCCCAATAATACACACCTAATTAACACACCTTAATATTATAATAAACTCTAAAATAAGTTTATTTTCCAATACCCTCCCTTAAACTTGATTTTGCACTATCCAGTCCTTATCTTATAATCACTTCATGATAAAAGGAGCTTTGTGGAATTATTGTAAACTTCTTGAACTTGAGTACCAACTCCTTCAATAGTCAAAGTCATCTCCTTTGCGGTATAGGAGATTATGATTAATTTGCACATGGTCATACATTATCTTCAATATGTTCATTGTCTTCTTCGCATTTATGCATTTGCATTCATTCATCTTGAACTTCTCATATTTCTTAAATTTTCCTTAGGGTAGCTTTCTTGAACCGAAAAACTCCTCCATGTTTATCCAACCCATGTCTCTTAGAACATTCTCTGCACCAAGTTGTAAGTAACAATTAGTGTAATTTTCAAGAAATATATTACCCTGAACATGGTTCCAACAAGATGACCTTCACTTTAATGCTTAATTGCAAAATATTTTTCATGGTCACTAAATAAGATCCCACTTTAACATCCTTAACCATACAAGGATCCTTGATTTCTTCTCCATGATTTACAAATTCTTTTTTTTTTTTGTATTTCTTGAGTTAATTTTTCAACTCCTTCGTTTTCGTCATCCTCTCTAGATTCTTGAAGTTCAACTTTAACTTTTTCAACTTCTTTCACTACATCAAGATGATGCTCTTCGTGATCCTCCATTAGCGTGTCTTCAAAATCACACTCTTCTTTTACATACTCATCTTCTTCAAATTATTGAACCCAATACTCCTTGAGTAAAAAGTCATCTTCATGTTTGGATACTACACTTTTATTCATCTTCCAAACATGATTAGGAGAACTTGAATCTCCTACAAACTTCCAAATCTCATGATGAATCGTCTTCTTAAGAACTGCAAGTATATTTTTCTCTTTCTTCTCTCAGATTCTTCTAGGTAAGTCATTCCTTGACTTTTCTTCAATAACATCCCATAAATCACATGCTTTGAGATTATTAGAAGGAAAAGTAATCTTCATTCTCTTCTAATTAAAGAATATCATCTTTTCACAATAAAAATACATATTTGGTGAATCTTCCATGATCATCAATTGCGACGATATATTAACATTTATAGGATCGACTTTCAGGAACGATGCTAGCTCTAAATGAGAATTATCTTCTAGGATCGGTGGTGGCTATGAATGAGAGTTATCTTCTAGGATCTGATGGAGAATTATCTAGACTTCTAAGATCGAAAGTTGGGTCTAATACCAATTTGTTGGAATTACACCTATATTACTACAACAAGAAAATCACTTTAATACTACTTTGTTGGAGTCAAGAAGACAAGAAATAAAATAGAAGGAAGTAGAGTAGGATATGAACACTCAAAGAAAAATATTTTTCATGTAAGTTGATCACAATAACACACTCAACTTGAACACTTCAATTACTACTCTATTCTACTTACCTCTAACAGTAGACTATATGCCCTATATAATATTTATATAGATCATACATATAGCTCATACCATTACATGTAGGTATCATTACACCCACTAACTTCTATAATCTCTATAATATTAAGACACCATTACTTGGAGAATTATCACCCATTAATACTCTTATCTTTCATTACTTGTATATTTCTTGCCTACTAACAATCAGCTAATTAACACACCTTAATATTATAATAAACTCTAAAACAAGTTTATTTTCTAACACCGGGGGATGGATACCCAGGTAAAGCTTTGAGATCGTCGTGGTGGGTCATTGTGTCTTCGATGGTGACTCCATAGCGTCGCTGTGAAGAAAGAGGATTTTGGTGAGGAGAAAAAAAAAGAGAGGTGGCTATGTGTTGGGGCAAGGATCGAGAGGAGGAACAAAGTGAAAAGGAGAGGAAGGTGGAGGCGAAAGGGGATATCGAAAATAATTGGGTGAAAATTGAGCGAATATTTAAAATTAATATGAGATCGAGATGGGTACAGGTGATTGGAGAGGAATTAGCCTAAACAAAGGGATGAAAATTGCATAACAAAAGAGGAAAGTTATGGGCAAAAAAAAAAAAAGTTCATTAGACTAGAATCCCTCATTTGGTGTCTAAACCAATTTTAGTTTTATCGGCTTTTTAGTATTAAAAAGGTCTTCCGATTTTTTTAAGAATATTATATGCGGTCCTTGGGTTAGTGGGGTTGGACAATTATTGTATATTTATTACTTATTTTGTCCTTAATTTCAATCTAAATTTAGGAGATGTATCTGTTAAGAAATATAGAGTTATTTTTATTATTAAGGGTAGAATAGTCTTTTATTTTTCTTGTCTTTTCAGTTTCCTTTGTTTAGCCTATATATAGTCTCTTTGTATTCAGGTTAAAACTCTTCTTTGTATTCAATTGAATTATACAATATCAATGAAACTCTAGCCTCCTCTTTTCTTATTTCTTGTATTTCTCTTGATTGTTTAACATTGTATCAGAGCTAAGTTTCATGGGACGAGGCTTAATATCCAACACAGCTTACGTGGATCCAACTTCAAGAGGATATTTGTTCCGTTTTTGCAATCTGGTATTTCGTTTTTCCTTTTCTTTTGCAATCTAGTTTTCGTTGTTTTTTTTATTATGGCTACTGAAAGAGGCGATTCGATTCAGTCTGTGAGTGTGAGGTTGGATGGAAAGAATTATTCATATTGGAGTTATGTGATGAGAAATTTTCTTAAGGGTAAACATATGTGGGGATATGTTAGTGGAACTTCTGTTAAACTTAGGAATACTAATGAGTATTATGCTACTTTGATAGATGTCTTGAAAGCAAACAATGCAAAAATTATTACTTGGGTTAACAATTCTGTTGAGCATTCTATAGGTACACACTTGACAAAGTATGAGACAACAAAGGAGGTTTGGGATCATCTGTAAAAGTTATTTACTCAATCAAATTTTGCAAAACAATATTAATTAGAGAATGACATACAAGCTCTTCAACAAAAGAATATGAGTATTCAAGAGTTTTTTTCTGCAATGACAGATCTTTGGGATCAATTGGTTCTTACAGAATCGACAAAATTAAAGGCACGTGGTGTCTATATTGCACGTAAAGAGTAGCAACGGTTGGTACAGTTTTTAACAGCACTTCGCAGTGATTTTGAAGGACTTAGAGGTTCAATTTTGCATCGTTCTCCACTTCCTTCTGTTGACTTAGTTGTTAGTGAGTTATTGGCAGAAGAAATACGTCTTAAGTCTTATTCTGAAAAGAGAATTATTTCTACTTCTAATCCTTCTGTGTTAGTAGTACCTCCTAAGCTATTCTCTAATAATCAAAATAAGCCTTACACAAGGGTTACCTACGATGAGTGCAATTTCTGTAAGCAAAAAGGTCATTGAAAGGCTCAATATCCTAAATTGAGACATCAGAATCAATTACAGCAGCAATCTCAAGCTTGGAAGTCTGGCAACCAGTCACAATCTAATGCTCATAGACCACCTTAGGGTTACAAACCACCACAGTCTAATACTGCTGTAGTTGTTTCATCAGGTGCTTTCACCGATCTTAGTACTATGGTTGAGCAATTTCAGAAGTTTTTTTCTTTACAGCCACAAGCTATGTCTGCTTCTTCTTCCGTAGGTCAATTGTCTTATAGTTCGTTAGGTATGTCACATTCTATATGGGTCTTGGATTCTGGTGTTTTACATCATATGTCTCTAGATTCTTCATCTTTTGTTTCTGTGTCTCCTTCGTCTTCTATTCCTGTTATGACTGCTGATGGAACTCCTATACCTTTAGTAGGTGTTGGTTCTGTTGTCACACCTCACTTGTCTCTCCCTAATGTTTATTATATTCCGAAACTCACATTAAATCTTGCTTCTGTTGGCCAGTTATGTAATTTTAGTAATTTAGTCACCTTTTCTTCTTCTTCTTGTTATGTGCAGGATCTGAAATCTCAGAAGCTTATTGGGACAGGCCGTAGGAAGGGGGGACTATATATTTGGATGAGTTAAAAGTGCCAGTTGCTTCTGCTGCTGCTACTAGCATTGATTTGTTTTCTTTTCGTTTGAGTTCTTCTTCTTTTAGTTTTTATTTATGGCATTCTCGTCTATGTCATGTTTCGTCTTCTCGTTTGAGATTTTTGGCATCCACAGGGGCCTTAAAAAATTTGCAAACTTGTGATATTTCTGATTGTAGTGGATATAAATTGGCAAAATTTTTAGCTTTACCTTTTAATCGGAATATTTCTGTTTCTTCCTCTCCATTTGATTTGATTCATTATGATGTATGGGGACCTTCTCCTGTTGCCACAAGAGGAGGGTCTCGATATTATGTTTCTTTTATTTATGATCATACTCATTATTGTTGGATTTATTTAATGAAACATCGTTCTAAATTTTTGGGATATATACAACATTTCGAGCTCTTGTCAAAACTCAACATTCTGCTATTATCAAATGTTTTAGATGTGATTTGGGTGGGGAATACACTTCTAATGAATTTTGTGAGTTGCTTGCCTTAGATAGAACTATTTACCAAACTTCGTGTACAAATACTCTTGAGTAAAACGGTGAAGTTTATAAAAGAGTTTTCTTCTATCTCAATGGTGAAGTTTCCAGAACAACTCGACCGCCTCCCAGCACCCCCAATTTCTATGGAAATTTTTTTTTTCAATTTTGTTGAGATTTTAATCAATTTATTGGTTTGGTGAACTTTGGATGCTACTGATGTGCAATTATGTCCAAATCTATTTGATGATGCGCAAAATGGTCTTGCACACCACCTGTCAATTGTAAGCAATAAATGCGGTTTTTAAGGTATGGGAGATGGGGAGATACAAGCTATTTATAATGGTTCAGTCAATCTTGACCTACGTCCACTCTTCAATGGCTTTAGTTGCCGGATACTTTATTCATTCAGGTGTGTAGGGTGCAGAGAGTACAAGTTGATAGAGAGAGAAGAGAGAGATGCTTAGGAACGTATTGAGTGTTCTGCCTCCCGAGCATTGGTGGAGCTTACAATTTATAGCCGCCCCCTAACAGATTGGGGCGACATAATTGCAGCTAAGTAACTATTCTGGTGGAGCTGACTACTTCTCCTCAACAGGTGGGGTGCTTTCCATGAGACTCGGCCGAAGGATGAGGTGAGGGCTAACCTTCTCCAAGGCGGCGAGGGTTAGGTTCCTAGATACTGATGTAGCTCCTCGGTGAGTTTGACTGATCCTTGACCATATTGGGGTTAGTGGGCCTTTATAAGGTTAGCCCCTTAGTTGGGTTTGGACTTCCCCATGGATTGGGTCATTTGGGCTTGACCCATCACTATTTTTTCAGGTTGTTTTATTATATTGGATGGTCTAAGTTAATCTATTTCTAAGCTGAAATTCAAAACTTTTATCAATCTTATGCCATGTTTGGGATTCATTTGTACTGAGAATTTGCATCTTAACATGCAAGCGACGATGGTTGCGTCACACAGAACACACACTTGCACAGGTGCACTCTGGTTATTTTGTATTTGGATTTTGCTACACTTTAAGCTACTTTTACCCACCACCCATTTGTTCTTCTGTTCATTAGAATTTTCTCAATTCCAATAACAAGTTTGACTTAAACTATTGTAAGTTTGTTATATGTAATCTAAGATTCTACAATTTTGATTTTGACTTTGATTTTTACTTTAATGCTGATTTTTTTTGGATGTATTGCGATTGAGTTCTCTATAATTGTTGATTTTTTTTTACTATGAACTCTGATTCTAGGTATTTCTTATATACAACTTTAAGTATGTTTAGAGTGATAGCATTATTGCAGAGTGGTGTTGGTTTTTTTGAAGTAATGATAGCATTTGGATAGCTCATAAGCTTACTAGCATAGGTGATAGCTGTTGTGGGGTTATGTCGTTACATCTCACTACTTTAGCAAGTACACATCTGTCGCTTTTCTGGATTGATTGTTTCTATATTCTATAGATTTGAACTCTTCAATTTGGTGATTTCTCAAGTCCCAAGTTACAACAATGAAACGAGAATTCCATTTTGTTGTCCAAAGAAATCCATTTGACTGGTTGTATATTTGTATATGAAGATGTTCTTTCTAGCTTTTTTTTAACCTTCCATTTTACACGAGAGTTGGTAATTGAGTATTTCAATCTTCCTTTCTACCTCATTTTCTTGAGTTGTGATGATGTTTTCCTTAGTTCTGTGAGTGATTTAAGTGACTTTTCATTGTATCCATTGACTGTAGCTACCAAATTATTTTTAGCCATTGTAGGGTATGGTCAGAGCTATCTGTGGCTTCAAGGATTTTGATTCAGCATGTGAACTCTATATTCTTGGTGATACAACACGCCAAAATTTGTTATGATAATAGTTCAGGTTCATAATGGAATGATGTGAAGGGATTTAATAAAAGATTAGCTCTTTATGTGTGTTGGGAAAATTATTGTGCTAATTTTGAACACTAATTCATTTCAGATTTTAATCTGTTTAATTGTTTGTTATGAGAGGAAGACATCATGCTTCTAATTTTTTTTATTATTATATAACAATGAATAATGAATTTTCGATGTTTGTGTTTATCACTTAAAAAATAGCAATTTTTTTTCGCATCATATTTGAATTGTAGTTGAATTTGTCAAATTGAATGGAAAAGAAGAATGTACTGACAAGTCATAGTGATAAAGTTTATCTATTAAAAATTTGGAAGTCGTAGAAATAAATTTTATCTAGTTAATATATAGTGATAAAATTTATCTAACAAAAATTTTGGAATATTAGTGATAAAGTTTATCCAGCAAAAAATTTGAAAGTAATAGAGATAAAGTTTATCTAGCTAATATTTTGTGGGCATAATTATCTTTAGTGTAATAATTAGGGGTGAAATAGAAAATCAAAAGTTTTTCGCAGATGCTGACATTTATAAGTAGTATAGATATAGATATAGATGTACGTTGTTATTCAACATTATTTTATAGAGTGTGGTTTGGACAATAGAACATCATCTGTTCGAATGTAGTTGGATTGGAATTAGGTTATAGAGCAGGGAGGAACCTACCCCTTCGATCAAACACTGGATGGTGAAGTTAATTGATAATCTGAATAACAACCAAAGGGTAATAGAGGTCTTAAGCAAAGTGGCTATGACGGCATGGACAATCTAGAAAACAAGGAATGAGGCTATCTTTAATGGACAAGTTCCCAACATAGTTTCGGCTTTGTTTAAAATCCAACAACTATGGGGAAAAACAGAGTTGGTAGAAAAACACCAACACATGTATTGTAGGTAACTCCATGGGCGAATCAGGTTGGCTTCCCCCAGACCCCTTGAAGCAAAAAATAAATTGTGATGGTGTTTTCATAGTAAGTACTAAACAAGCTGCTTTGGAGGTTGATGATGCACAAAATCGTCTTTGTGCGAGATCAACAGTCACTAGAGTGATTAATGAGCAATCAATGGCAATTAGTGACAAAACAGTAAATATAGGTCAACACTGGAGATTTATAGTGGTTCGGTCTCAGATGACCTATGTCCACTCTTTGAACGGCGACGGTGGTCTTAGGCGTTTTATTGATCAACGGTGGTACTCCGGAGAGTTTACAATGAGTCTAGAGGGAGAGAGTGTGTGTAGAGAGCTTGTTAAGTGTAACTAGTGTAGTGTGCGTGTCTCAAGAGTCATCGTGCCCTTTATACAGTGAGGGCTTACATTATATAGGCTCACCAAGGCGGTGAGGCAGTGACGTGAGGGAGAAGTCTCCCGTCAATTGGTAAGTACAAACGTGGTAGGAGTGAGCCTCTTTGGTAGGTAGAGTTATACTAGGAGATCTCCGTATTTCGAGTCTTCCTCCACGTGCTCCTATTTACTCGGATGTCATTCTGGTGTGGAGTGTACTCACACTTAGCCTTGGACTTGAGTCTTGAAGTAAGGAGGAGACGAGGAGGAGAAGAGAGGATAGGAGAGGGCCAAAGTGGGAGGAGCCCACTTGGCCTCCTATGGGCGGCGCCCAATTAGAGGGGAGTGGACGGCGCCCACTAGGTGTGGAGAGGTGGGCGGCGCCCCATGGGGGGTGTCCTCACCTCGTTGTTCAGCTCTTCCTTCTCTCGGCTTCCAAGTAACCCATTTAGTTTCATAGCTCATCTCTCTCTCCTTCGTACTCCTTGGAGGATGATTGCGAGTTGGATTGGTCTTGATCTTGAGTCTTGAGCTCGGACTTGCTTCGGAGTAGTTTTGGACTTGTATTGAGTTTAGTATTGCATTGAGGCATGAGGAGGTTGCATTGAATGAACCAAGAACTCGAGGAAGAGAGGTCGTAGGAGAGGACGAAGGAGAGGCCGAGCATGGAGCTGGGCGGCGCCCCTTGTTGCCTCGTGCGGTCTTGGTCCCTTCCTCCGTTTTCCTTGATGATTGCCACTCTGTTGGTCCAACTACATGGGTCTTTTGGGCTCTTCTATTGGCTTCTTCGACTCCGTTCGGATTGGGTCTTAGCTTAGTAAAATCTGGACTCGTCAGAGGTAGTTATCAAAGACAATAGAGGGCGAATATTAGATGGAAAATCAAAACCATTCTTTGTTGTGTCAATAGAGCAGCTGAAGCTAAGGCAGTGAGAGAGGCCTGTCTGTTGGTTAAATCCTTGCAGCTGAATAACGCTATAGCGGAAAGTGATAACCAGGAGGTCATTCAGTTAAGCTCAAATGAGGGGGTGCTGCCATGGGAGCTGAACACTATTGTCGAAGATATTACGTTGCGTTTAGTACGCGGTAATACTTTTCAGTAGGAATGGAATGAGTTTGAGAATAGAATGAACTTAGGAATGGAATGGAATGTGCATTACCATTTCAATGTTTGACAACTATTTAGAATTAAATGCTGGAATGGAATGTTCATTCTATTCTTATGTTTGGATAAAACAAATTTTTCATTGGAATGGAATCAACTTCAACCAAAATATTCATATTGACTAAAAATAATTACTAACAATTTTTTTTTTATAATTGCGATTGCCTTTCAAAGTTGTGTAAACAAATTTATAATTATAAAAAATGAGAATCCATTGAAAAAAGTAAACCCCCATAAATTTTAAAAAATTATAAAACAAAGTCCTTCACAAATAAGTTCACAAAAAGAAATTAATATAAAAAACTATTCAAAATTGGTCATTCATCTCAAATGAACAACTATAGTTCTTTGTAAATTCAATATAGCAAATGTTCAAATCCAAAAAGAAAACTATCAAGACATCATCTGGTTGATAAATTTTAAAAAGAAATTTATTGATAAATCCAAGTATTACAAGAATCAAAGAAATACAAGAAACAAAGAAGCCAACTCAAGGCTTTAATCCTTCAAAACATGATGAAGTGTATAAATTTCTTCCTTGGCAGCAAATAGTCCATCACACAGCAGTGCTTCCACCAGAAACCAACTCAGATTCTTGGTTGGCAAAACAGGCAACACTCTTGGTCAAGGAAGCTAAGGCCCATCCTTCAACATCAAACCCCTCCTTCCTAGCCTTTATCATAAAAAACCATCATCCTTTTCGTTCTTAAATCAGGTAACCTCCTACAATCCTGCATCAGCATTAGCCTCACAGAAACAGGCAACTGAACAGAGTGTGAAAAATCAATACATCCTCTGTCTCTAACTGCCCTATTGGCCAAGCAATCAGCCACACAATTATCTTTAGGACAATGCACAATGCTTAATATGGCATCACATGTTCTTGAGAGTAGGCAAACCATATGTTGTACGTGGCATAACCCAACTTCTATTCTGAGCCTCATTTCATCACATCTGACGTAAAGCTACAAGCTTGGTGGGATGAGATCAAGAACAAGGGTCACTATGATAAAATGAATGAGCCTTGGTGGCCTAAATTGAACACTAAACATGACTTATCTGGCATACTAACCACGATGATTTGGATCGCTTCAGGACAGCATGCAGCAATAAACTTCAAGCAGTACCCTTTTGGTGGATATGTGCCTAATCGTCCCACACTCATAAGAAAACTCATCCCCCAAGAGATGATCCTTAGTATGAGAAGTTCATTTTTGACCCTCATCATGCTTTTCTGGCGTCTTTGGCGACTCAACTTCAAGCCACCAAGGTAATGGCTGTCCAAGACACCCTATCAACCCACTCTCCAGATGAAGAATACATACATCAGCTGCACAATCGTC
>JAHQCQ010027404.1:0-11900 GCA_023539305.1 Ilex asprella | reverse complement strand
TATATATTTATGAGAACTCGGTTCTACTTCTATAAATATTAGTATTTCAAAATTATTGTATAATCTTGCCGTTATAATAGTTCAATCTATTATGCTCAGAATGCAGGAATTGAACAAGGAGCTCAACTAGTTATATTTTTTTGATCATAAGGTCAATTACTTATATTTGGTCAGACATCCTCGCCACATTAGAGCCACCAATGTACGCATGTAGAATCAATTATTTCTTTTGATGACAAACTTGAATAAAAATGAAAGACTAGAATAATATTACAAGTTAAAATGGTTCACGTGCAACGCATGTGTGCACTAACTAGTAGTATCTAAATTTTTAAAACTTCAAATTTCGAAATATGACACTTATTTCAAAATTTCAAATTTAATAGTCTAAAAATATAATTTTTTTTCAAATGAACGGTGGCGTGTGTTGTGTGGGTGGGTTGGGCTTGGTGGGCGGGCTCTTGGGCTAGGTTTTAACAGGTTTATTTTGGCCAGATTATCAGGTCAGATAATGGGTTTGAGGACAAACTCAAGCCCTCTTTTTAAGGATATTGAGCTCGGACTCGGACGGGCCAATTATCAAGTTTATTTGGTTTCAGGCCTATTTTTTTCCGATCGAGTAACGGAACCCTGGGTAATCCGACCCATGGACACCCCTACCCACATATCCTTGGCTTGGCTATGAAAAATGGGTTGGGATGGGATTTTTGTTCTGACTGGAAAAATTGTTCATAGTGTTTGAAGTCATTTATCCTCCATAAGCAGGATAGTTGGAACTCATGAAAAGTGTGGAATTGTGAAGTTAAAGGGTAGGATTAAGTGTGAAATTATAAAAAAAAAAAAAAACTCCATAGTGATTTTTCTAGGTTTTTATCTACTCTCTCTTTTACTTTCATTTTCACCCGTTGGTCTCCCTTTCTTCGCTTCTGTAAACGGTGCATTGCTTGGACCATCTCTCTTCTACACCATGTTTGTTTCTCTCTCTCTCTCTCTCTCTCTCTCCCCTTTTGTGTGGTTTGGACCTCGACAATAAGAATACATGATGTTGGATTAGTTATAATTTGCTTACATATCTTTCTTTGTCTATCCTTTTTTTTTTCCTCCCTGCTAGTTAATGTTGGTGATGCCACTTGATGATGCACAAAATCGGTTTTCGTGCAAATTCAATAGTTAAGAAGGTGAATGGGTGAAGCCAATATGTAGTAAACAAAGAATCAATGATAGAAATAACAGGTAAAGGATCAACACAGGAGTTTATAGTGGTTCGACCATGGCCTACGTCCACTTTGAATGGCAACTGTGGCCAGTGTTCTTTTATTGATGATTTATGGTGCTCTCCGTTGAGTTTACTCCGGGGAGCTACAATGCTTTGAGGGAGAGGGAGAGGGAGAGAGATAGAGAACAATCTGTATAGGAGATGAGTGTAAGTTTCTTGGGAGACGTGCCCTAGATGTTGACATGGCTAACATTTATAGAGTTAGGGTTTGGAGATGAGGCGATGACGTGAGGAAGGGGTTTCTTACTAGTTTTGGTAATTAAAAATTCGGTAGGGTTTCTCGTGCGCCAGATTTCTCTCCCTCGTGCTCCTATTCCTTCGGAGGAGGGCCCCTAGTTGGATTGGATTCGAACTTGGACTTAGTGAGTCTTTGCATGGTTGGGCTCTTCGATCGAGGTTGGACCTTTCACATCAGTTGGGCTATTTGGGCTTGACCCATTATTTGCCCCTCAATGCTCCGTGTCTAAGAAAACTTGGTGAAGGGGGCATTTGTTTGAATCTTGGCGGTGGAGACTCCTTCTTCTGATAGATGTTTTTTTTTTGGCTGGACGCCCACACACACACACACACACACACACACGCACACACACACACACACACACACACACATATATATATATATGTAATGCCTACCATTGTTGACTTTCTCATTTTCTTTCTCTTTTTTTTTTTTTGGTTTTGGCCTGGGCGCCACTTTCTCTTTTCCTCTTTTTTTTTTCTTTTCTTTCCCTGGGCGCCACTTCTACCTTTCTCTTTTTTTGTTTCTTTCTTCCTCTTTGGTCTGCTAGGTGCCACTTCTACCTTTCTCTTTTTTTTTATGTTTCTTTCTTCCTCTTTTGTCTGCTGGACGCCCCCCCACATATATATATATATATGTAATGACCTTGAATTTCTCCTTCAAGCTAGACGCCCCTCTCTTCATTTTCAAGCTGGATGCCCCTCTTTCTATCTTTTTTCTTTCTTTTGGTATTCTCCATGGCCTGGGCGCCATTTCATTTCTCTTCCTTTGCTAGGTGATTTTTTCCCACCCTGATGCATTTTCACTCTAGTGCATGCTTCAAGTTTTTTTTTCTATTTTTGGTTGAATTTTTTAAGAGAGCCCTTGATTCTTGATTTGGGCCTTTCCCTCTTTGAAAAAACCCTAGGCTATAAATACACACTTTTCTTCTTCATTTTGCTTATTCCTTCAATGAGCTTTTCTTGTGAAGCTCTCCTTGAGATTTGAAGACCCAAGACTAGAAATTGTTAGGTTTTATCATTACCCATCTTTTTGAGTTCGTTCAAGAGTGCTTTCTTGAATCAATTTCATCGAAAGAGGGGAAACCTATATTGTTAAAGAGGAGCCATTGTTGAATCTACTGTGTGGACAAACCTTCTTTGGGATTTTCATGGATCAAAGTAATATTGGTGAGGTGAGATCCAAGGATTTGGCGGCTCAAGCCTTAGTCGTCGGGGTGGAGGCGCTGGGCGCCGATTTTGGGGGTGATGTCTCCACGTGGACCAGCGGGCGTGCTGTCCTGGCCCTCGGGCGAGCAGTCAACGACTTGGACGCCGTAGGCGCTAGATTAGGTGGCAGCCTGGGCGCCATTGGCGCCGATTTGGGCGAGCGAGATAGGGTGAGAAAGGTAGGCGCCCATTTAGGCGCTACTTTGATTGACTCGAGCATCCAAGAGGCAGCGGTGGCGAGCTCGACGGGACCCAGGTGTACAGCTGAGCGTCCAGGCTTGGCGCATAAGGGCGGAGGTGAGCGCGACAACAGGCTGGGCGCCTTAAGCGCTGACGAAGGCGATCCTCGTGGGTTGGGTGCCTTAGGCGCTAACGTGGGTGATCCTTTGGTGGGCACTAACGTAGCTGTTCTGGATAGCTCGATTGAGAAGGGACTCGGTCCAAAAGTGATAGGAGAGTTAGGCGCCCCTATAAGCACTGCCTTGGACGCTATGCGTGCTGTCCTGGGCGCCGATGTTGCTGATTTGGGCACCTCGGGCACTGATTCGGGTACCAGAGGTGCGGGCATGGGCGCCAGAAGCACTGATCTGGGTGAGCAAGGAGAATACCGGAGTAAAAGTGCAATTGAGGATGGCGGGTCCAAGGTAAGTACTGTCTTTAGCTTGCTCAAGACTGATAGTGATGTTCGGAGACTCGTTTCCACTTATCATATTCCTCCAATTGTATTGAGTCGTCAGGCTGAGAGGGATGAGCCCATTTGCGACGACCCCTCTGGTGACATCGTTATTTCCAAGGAGGTGCTTGAGGTTGGGCTTCAGCTCCCCATGCTTCCTTCTGTTTATGGCGTCTTGAATTACTTTTTCTTGACACCTGGTCGACTTACGCCTAATGGTTGGAGGGTTTTGCTAGCCTTTCTTGAACTGTGGAGGAAGGTGCATCATGAGGACGTCTTTCCTATCGAATTTCATGGAGCCTATTATCCAAGCGAGACTCGTACTCCTAACCGAGGCTGGTACTATTTCACTCTTAGAGGAGGCAAATTGATTAGCGGGCTGCCTTCCAACTGCCATAGTTGAAAGTCTCGTTTCATTTTCGTTGGTGGAGAGTGGGCTTCGGATGTGGATAGGGCATTGGTACCATCAAGATGGGTTGCTCCAAAGAAAATTGGTACGCTCCATACATTTTACACTTTCTTATCACATTTCTTGTGGACTGTGTACTTACCATACTCCTTGCAGGTTCTCCTACTCTCTCCAAGGATCAAGAGTATAAGTTGGAGGCAGTGCGAGATTATCCTACAAGGGATTTTGAAGCTCTCGTGCTCAAGATAGTGGAGCTAGCATTTCTCCTTCGGTTCGAGCTAAGGCCGGTACTCCCTCCCTGAAGTCTGGCCACGTTGCTTCTAAGAGGAAGGGCGAGTTGATTCTTTTGCACCCTCTTCTTTTACTCGGTGTTTTTCGTCTAGCATTTTATACTATTTTCAGCGACATATAAGGGAGTGATTGGATCTCGCCTCTCTAGTAGGAGCCCTTCTTCTTCAAAGGTGACGAGGGTGGGAGATGCTTCCGAAAAGACTTCTCCAATGGCGTCACCTGAGGTGAGCTACACCAATTTTGCCTCCTCATTCGACAGTTCCTTCAGCTACACTCGTTACTCCAAAGATTCCCTTACCGGGCACACCCTCTGTTCTTCCGTCTTCTCCTCACGCGGGAACTTCCACAGAGGCCCCGTTTTGATCTCGTCCCATACTGAGAAACCCGATAATTATCAGATAAAGACTTGGGAGGTTCGTGTTTCCACCCTAGGTTAATCATATTAATACTCTCAGTACCGAGAGAATTGCCAACATGCACATAGAAAGTCTAGCTTAGGTAAGGATCTGCTATTCTCTTTTCTCAAGTCCTTTATTACGTCTCTCCCCATTCCTCTGACTTTCATTTCTTTCAGATTTCAACTACATCTCTCTGCTTGTCTTCAAGGGCCCACGCCTACGGCAAGCTGAGGGAGGATCATGTCATCATTCAAGAGGAATTTCTTGCTGCACAGGGGAGGATTGCTGAGCTCGAGGCTGCTAGCAGGATTTTCAAGGATGCTGCTCAAGGAAGGGTTGCTGAGCTCGAGGCTACTGGCAGGGCTTTCAAGGATGAGCTTGTGCTGGCCCATGAGAAAGTGTCCATACTTGAGTCCGAGTTTTCGGCGTCCCGTGAAAGGGATGTGCTCATAGAGGCTAAGTTAGCTTTGACCCGCAAGAGGACAACTAAGCTTGAGACTGAGCTTTTAGCAACCAACAGGAGGGACGCGCTCAGGGAGGTTGAGCTTTCAGTGGCCCGTGAGAGGGCCATGCTCATAGAGGCTGCATTGGGGGTTATGGTGCTAGACCCTTAGGGAGTGCACCCCTATCTCCACAAGGATAACCGCCTCAGTTTCAAAGGCAAGGGAGAAAGGGGTCTCCCCAGTAGGAGTTCTTGGCGTGGTTCTATAGGCCCACAATACGCCCGGTAGCTCGTCAACCCAGAGACCCTTCGCTTTTTCAAGCCTTGTCTTCAAGTTGCGCAATACCGTTCTCACCATGACATCTACTTGTCCATTTGTCTGTGAGTGTGCTCAACTAAAATGGGGCTGCTTTATTTGTAGATCAGAGCAAAAGATGTTGAGAAGCTTATTGTCGAATTGTTTCGCGTTATCACTAACAATGGCGTGGGGTATCTCAAAACGCCAAACCAGGTTTTTCCATGTAAAATTCTTGACCTTAGTGTCTGTTATCTTTGTTAAGGGTTCCGCCTCTGCCCATTTTGTGAAGTAATCGATGGCGACCATAACGAACTTGTATTGTCCCCTGCTCAGAGGTAGGGGGCCTAGAATGTCGATGCCTCATTTGAAAAAAGGCTATGGACTCATGATTGTTGTCAGCTCCTCTGGTGGTTGCCTGGGCACTATTGCGAAGCGTTGGCACTTATCACACTTCTTGGAGAACTCTTGGGCGTCCCTTGTCATAGAAATCCAGAAGTAGCCTTGTTTGAGTGCCTTGTGAGCAAGGGAGCGCCCTCCTGAGTGGTTCCCACAGATCCCCTCGTAGATTTCTCATAGGGCATAGTGGACTTCTTCGGGTGAAAGGCAACGTAGCAACGGTAGAGAATAGCCTTTTTTGTACAAAGTGTCCTACAGGATGGTAAACTTAGAGGCTCTCATTCTCAACCTCCTAGCCTCTGAAGAATCAGCCGACAGCGCACCTTCTTGGAGGTATGCCCTTATTAGGGTCATCCAATTTGACTCAGCCGACGCACAGTTGATATTTGTGGCCTCCATGTCCATCCTGCTTGGTTCGAATTGGTGACCAACAAATGCTGGTTCTCCTGGTGGGGTTTCCGAGGACAAGGCGAGCCTTGCGAGTGCATCGGCGTCCATGTTGTCTTCTCTGGAAATATGGCAGATCTGAAAGTAGTGGAACTTTTTGATCATATTTTATACTATGCCAAGATATTCTTGCATTCTGGCTCCCTTGACTTCGAACTCGTCCTTCACTTGATTAACTACTAGCTAAGAGTTGCTGTAAGCGGTAAGGTGTTGAGCTTCCATCTCAGCTGTCAGTCTTAATCCAGAGAGAAGAGCTTCATATTTCGCCTCATTGTTAGAGGTGATAAAGTGAAGCTTCACTGCACACTTGAAAATGGTGCCATCTGGGCTGATCAAGATTAGGACCGTTCCACCTCCTTCACTGGTTGTGGAACCGTTTACGTAGAGTTTTTAGAGTAGAAGAGGGCAGGGTTTGGAGATTGAAGTGGATGATTGGATGCGTAAAGGTGCAGCCTGGGCACCTGGAAGAGCAGCCTGGGCGCTAAAGGGGGTCTGGGCGCCCAAGAAGGCTAGCTGGGCACCATTCTGGGCGCCAGAGGGGGTCTGGGCGCTTGGCATGATGGTTTGGGCACCTGGGTTGGCTTGGGCGCCTGGGAGTCCTTGCTAGACTTGTGGGTGTCCCCGTCAGACATCTGGATATCCTCGAGGCTCCCTTCTTCTGCTGACGTAAGTTCGGCTATGAAATTTGCCAATGCTTGTGCTTTGATGGCTGTTCTTGGTCGGTACTGGATATCAAATTCGCCTAGTTCCACTGCCTATTTAAGAAGTCTGTCTGACACTTCTAGTTTTCCCAGGATTCTTTTTAGAGGTTGGTCTATAATGACAACTATGTTGTGACTTTAGAAATAATGTCGTAATCGTCTTGCCCTTGTGACCAGGGCGAGCGCTAACTTTTCTAGCCCCGAATACCTCGTCTCTGCCCCCGATAGGCCCTGCTCACATAATAAATAGGCTTATATATTCCATTATCATTTCTGATGATCACAGAGCTTACTACTGATACGGAAGCAGAGGGGTAAAGATGGAGAGCTTCTCCTAGAGTGGCATGCAACAAGAGTGCAGGTGTAGCTAGGTAGGTTTTGAGCCTTTGGAGGGCTTCCTTCGCCTCAGGTCCCCACTCAAATGTTTTGCAGAGAATTTTAAAAAAGGGGAGACATTTGTCTGTAGACTTAGAGACCAACCTATTGAGCGCTGCGATCCTCCCATTGAGGCGTTGGAGTTCCTTGGTTGAGGAAGATTATTTCATGTCTAGGATGACCTTGATCTTATCGGGGTTCACCTCAATGCCCCTCTGATTGACCATGAACCCTAAGAATTTTTTTGACCCTACGCCAAAGACGCACTTTTCAGGATTGAGTTTCATATGATAGGACCTCAGGACATTGAAAGCCTCCTGGAGGTGAGCGATGTGGTCTAGCGCTGCGAGGTTTTTTACCAGCATATCATCCACATATACTTCCATCGTTTGCCCGATTTGAAACCTGAACATCTTGTTCACCAACCGTTGGTAGGTCGCTCCTGCGTTCTTTAGCCCAAAGGGCATTACCCTGTAGCAATAGGTCCCCTTCGTAGTAATGAATGATGTCTTCTCCTAATCCCGGGGATACATGCTAATTAGTTGTATCCAGAGTATGCATCCAAGAAAGTTAGCAACTTGTGTCCGGCGGTGGCATCGATGAGGAGGTCGATGCTATCTTTTGGGCACGCCTTGTTGAGCTCAGAAAAGTCGACGCAAAGACGCCACTTCCCATTAGCCTTAGTTACCATCACCATATTTGAGAGCCACTCATGATAGACTACTTCTCTTGCCGCCTCGTTTTCTATCAATTTTTCTACCTCTTTTTCCATTGCTTTGGCTCTCTTAGTGAAGGTGCCCCTCAGCTTTTGGCGAACAGGCTTGTGTCCTGGGTCGACATTGAGACGGTGTGTGGCCACTTCTGGGTCGATGCCCTCAAGGTCTGCATGTGACCATGCAAAGACGTCCATGTGACGTCTTAAAAAATCTATAAGCGGGCCCATCAGGTCTGTAGAAAGGGAAGAGCCAATGTATACTCTTTTATCTGGGTGCTCTTCATCTAAGACCATAGGGGTGAGCTCCTCGACTGGTTCTCCTCTTTCTATGGTGGAGTCGTCCCTTGGGTCAAGGGCCTCCACTTGTAACGTCTCTTTTGACTTTTTGGTCTTCATGGAGGAGACATAATATTCCCTTGCTGCTACCTGATCTCCTCTGACCTCTCCAACTCCATTAGGGGTTGAAAATCGGAGAATGAGGTGATAGGTGGAAGGCACGACTCTTAATGTGTTGAGAGCAAGTCGTTCTAATATGATATTATAAGCTAATGGACAGTCTATCACCAAAAAGTTGACCATGACCGAGGAGTTTCAAGGCGTTGTTCCGGCTGTAATTGGTAGGGTGATGGACCCTAGGGGATACACCTTCTCCCCTGAAAACCCAATGAGGGGGATCTGATGGGTTGTAGTCTGTCCCTGCCCAGGTTGAGCTTGTCATAAGCCTCTGCAAATAGGATATCTGCAGAGCTGCCGCTGTCCACTAGAATTCTGCGCACCTGAAATTGGCAACCATCATAGTGAGCACCAGGGGGTCGTCATAGGGGTGCTGAACTCCTTCCAGGTCCTTATCTGAGAAGGATGTGACCTCGTCGGTGGCTTGCCTGGGCGCCCTTCATCAAGGTGCCTTGCCTTCCTAGCGTGGGCCTTCATAGTAGAGAGGGACTCTCCACCTCTTGCTATTCCTCTCGAGATAGTGTGGATTTCTCCAACGGGATGCTGATCTTCCTGGTAATGGGGTGGCATTGGCGCCTGTCCTCTACTAGCAACATACTAGCGTAGGTGTCCACGTCGAATAAGATCCCCAATTTGCCTTTTGAGGTCATAGCAGTCATCGGTGTCATGCCCGTGGTCACGATGGAAGCGACAATACTTGTTAGGATTTCTGCGATTTGGAGGAGACTTCATCTTCTCTGACCACTTTATCACGGGTCATCCTGAATCTGCAATAGAATATGCCCGACAGCGGCATTGAGGGGAGTGAAAGATTGTCGGTCCTTCTGGGGAGCAGGATCGAGTCGATCTTTGATGGGAACCCTCTTTGTTCTATTACTGCGCTTGTTGCTAGTCTCCTTCTTGTCATCTCTCTCTCTCTCTTTCTTTCCTCTTTTCTCCATATCGGGAGGACTCACCTCGCCTGGCCCTTGTGACGTCCTCAGCATTCATGTATTTTTGGGCCTTTGCTAACAACTCTGGCATGCTTTTTGATGGGCGTTTCATAACTGAAAAAAGAAAACTCGACGAACGGAGGCCTCCCAATAAGGCGGTCATAGTCACTTTGTCGTCGGGCTCATCAACTTGGAGTACCTCCTCGTTAAAACGAGTGAGGTAGCTCCTCAGGCTTTCCTCTCGGTCCTGCTTTATACTAAGCAGGTGGGTGACAGGTTTCTGGTGGCAGTGCCCTCCAATGAACTACGACACGAATGACCTACTAAGCTCAGCGAAGGAGGCAATGGAGGCTGGGGAGAGGTTAGCGAACCATTGTTGGGCGGACCCCTTCAATGTGGTTGGGAACGCCCTGCACATGATTTCGTCTAGGACATTGTGCAATTACATCAGAGTTTTGTAGGTGTCGAGGTGATCTAGTGGGTCCTTCGTTCCGTCAAAGGTCTCCACCGAGGGCATTTTGAACTTCTGAGGGAGTGAATAGTTGGCCACCTCAGGCTTGAAAGGTGTGTCGGTTCGGCTTACGAGGTAGTCTACTGTCTCGGGCCCTTGTGCCTTCATGGCGTTGAAGACATCGCCCAGTTGATTTTGTACTTTCTTGATTTTCTCGTCCTAATGATTGGGGGCTTCTCTAAGATGATCATGAAAATGACTCTCATGCTCCATGCTCTGGTTTTCACCCTCATCTTCATGGAGATGAGGGTCTCCACTATAGGATGTAGGAGGAAGAGGTAGATCATAGTGAGCTCCCCTGTGCGGGGCGCCAAAGGGGACTCTAAAGTAGGCGCTCAAACCTGCATGGGCGCCTAGATGGGGAGCAGCAGGATGTGGAGCTCCTTGATGTCCAGGGCGTGGAGCTCCTTGTGGCCCTCCAGGTTGTGCTCCTCCTTGTCCGGCAAGCATGAGTTGTAGTATCTGCTAGTTTTGGGCTACCAGCTGCTGCATGGTCTCCAACATTTGATGTGGATTTGGAGCTGGAGCATTTTGGACAAGGTTAGTAGGTGGAGGAGCAATCTTCTCCTCTCGTGGAGGATTGTTTTCAGGTTGGTTTATGGATCTGGTAGTGATGACCATTGATTCAACAAAGAGAATGATTTGAAGTGAGAATTTTGTCGTTCCCACAGACGGCGCCAAACTAATGATGCACAAAATCGATTTTCGTGCAAGTTCAACAGTTAAGAAGGTAAATAAGTGCAGCCAATATGCATTAAACAAATAATCAATGATAAAAATAACAAGTAAAGGATCAACACAGGAGTTTATAGTGGTTCGGCCATGGTCTACGTCTACTTTGGATGACAACTGTGGCCGTAGTTCTTTTATTGATGATTTATGGTGCTCTCTGTTGAGTTTACTCCGAAGAGCTACAATGCTTTGAGGAGAGGGAGAGGGAGAGGGAGAAGGAGAGAGATAGAGAGCAATCTGTGTAGGAGAGGAGTGTAAGTTTCTTGGAGGCGTGCTCTAGATATTGAGAGTGCTAACATTTATAAAGTTATGGTTTGGAGGTGAGGCGGTGACGTGAGGAAAAGGTTTCTTACTAGTTTTGGTAATTAGAAATTTGGTAGGGTTCGTGCGCCGCATTTCTCTCCCTCGAGCTCCTATTCCTTCAGATGAGGGCCCCTAGCTGGATTGGATTTGAACTTGGACTTAGCGAATCTTTGCATGACTGGGCTCTTCGATCGAAGTTGGACCTTTCACATCAGTTGAGTTATTTGGTCTTGACCCATCACCACTAATTCAACCCAGTGGCAAGGGCCTTTCCCTACTTTTTTTTCTCCTTCATACTCATCTCTCTCACTCTCTTACTGGGATCCTCAGCCTTCGGCGTCGATGCTTTGTGGAAGATCCTCTCACAGCCACCAGTTTCCGAAAAATTAAGATTTTTTTTTCTTTCTTGCATTTTCCATCAATCTCACGCTAGCAAACGAAGGTTTTAGAACAAGTGCTCCTAGGTGGGGTTTGATTGTTACAAGTGCTTGAGATATTCTAACACTATCAAATTCAGGGATGATCAAAGAACAAAGGAGTAATCCATTTTGTCTTCATCCTTTTTTAACTCTCTCTCTCTCTCTGTCTCTCTCTCTCTCTGTGGATGTTCATTTGCCCATCTTTATTATTTCAACTATCAATTAATATAAATCACTCAAACTAAGATCTACAATTGGGGATTAATTTTCACTTTGGTATCGATTTTTTTTCTTCCCGTTACCATAATACTATCATAGATTATGGCCTCAATTTGTTTTCTAGGATTTGATTGGGTCCAAAAAGACGAAATGTGGTCTTTTTTAATATATTTTTTCTTAATTTTTTTTCTTTACGGGTAATATATCATTCATTCAAGTGAGATCCATCATATATAAGTGGGATCCGTCATTCATTAATAGTGGACACTTAGTCACGAATTAAATTAAAGAATAAATGTATTGAAGGGATCTTGATCCCAAAAAGACTACCGTCCATTTAGTTTGCATATCACTCATTACAAGTGGGTAATTAGATATCAATCCAAGTTAAATTTAAACTCAACCCGAATTAAATCTAAATTCTAGCATAGTTGGGTAATTAAGGCCCCGTTTGGTAACGTTTC
>JAHQCQ010027403.1:0-11902 GCA_023539305.1 Ilex asprella | reverse complement strand
TTTCCCCCATTTTATATAATAAGGAAATTAAGAGTTTAACTCTTATCCCATATATTTTTCTAGCACATGAATATAACATCACTAATTTCTATAACAAGTTCAATCATTTAATTTTTGACTCAGTACAGTTTTTATTTCAGACATTGTTAATATAGTAAACTTGTAAATATTTTGTTGAGGTCATGTATTTTTTCTAAAAAAATAATTGATAGAAATTAAATTTTAAATTATGTAATTAAATAGAATGGGGTGGGATTGACTTTTTTTAAGAAATAAATAATAGTTGGAAAGAAACATTGGTATTTCATGTAGTGTGATCGATTTTTGGGTGCTCACTCAAACTTTATATTGCATCATTTCTTCAGATACGAGTTATGACTGGTAATAAAATATATACTAATGATATAAGTTTGAAATTTAATGCGTTGTGACCATTGAATTAATAGTTTTTTGTATTCAATGTTGGGATTTAATATGTGAGAGTCCATCTTTGATAGAATAGTTAAGGAAGTGTGACTCTAAGAATCTTGAGTAATAAAAAAAATGTGATATTATGAACTGTCAATCAGAAACATTTTGATGTACATTTACAAGTGTCGAGGGATAAGGTTATGATTATAATTATGACCAAAAAAAGATGGCCTCAAGAATTGAGGGTCATCTCCTATAAATAACAGGAGGACAACAGAAGGCATTTTGGGCCTCCTACCCGGCCAAATAATGAAGCAATCTACACAGTCTGTAGACATGTGTGCATTGTGATGGACCAAAGAGGAACTAATGCAGCGAAATTAACTCATATGACCCAGAAGGTTAGAAACTAACAAAATCTGTGATGGAGCAAGGGTTCTACTACATTGTGTTACGATTTTGTAAGAAAAAATTAAAATTTATTTTTAATTTTATTTCAATAAATGATATAATAGAACATGAATTTTGATTATAAAATTTAAAATATTTGATATTCTATATTTGATTGGAGTATTTTTGTTTTAAGTATAATATTTTAAACTTAAAGGGTCTAAGTATTATATACTCACAAATTTTAGGGGGTCTAAGTGTAATTTATTAACTGATATATTTATAACAAGGGTTTAAGTGTTACGTGTGTACAAACTTCAGAGGATCTGTGTGTAATATTTCAAATGTTAGAGAATCTGATTGATTAAGTGACAACCATCAGGAGATGTAAATGTAATTATCCCTTCTAGATATTATTTATGAACTTTGCACTATACCAACACTAGGTTAATAAGTTTGAATTTAATCTTAACGAATTGGAGCAAAAAATAAGTGAATCAGTTAAATTCATTAAGTAATGAGTCGATACGAACTCTCTTAAACACTATACAAATTAGCTAGACATATATCTAATATTATAATTCAAAAGTTTAATTCTCAACTTATAAAAGTACAACAACGGTTAAGAATGATGCAATCTTTATTACTTTGATTTAATGGTACAAAATTTATCCCAATTTTTTTTTTCCACTCAAAAACATCTATTTCTCTACACGACACCCTAATATTAGACAATTCAACTAACACACACCCCAATATCAAAAAATTCCATCAATCTACATCTACATCTATGTTCATTTTAATTTTCAATAACATAATTAAAAAATTAAATTATTATTTAAAATATCTTGAATCTCAATTTACATCCTCAAAGATAAAAAATCTCAATTTGTATCCTCAAATTATAAATATGTATCAATGTATACCTCAAACTAACAGCTGTCCAATTTAGAGTCTAAAACTAAATAAATAAATTATACTTAGTCCCCCTCATATTTTTCACTTAATCATTTGGACTTCTCACATTTGAAATATTATACCTATACCCCCTGAGAATCCAAATATGACTCAAAGTGTTCTCCCAATTGAGCATCCAAATAATTTTGTTCAAGTGAAGTATTGCATTGGATATAAAAAATATTACATAATATTAGTACCCTTGAACATTATATAATGCCTGCATTGTATTAGACATTCAAAGTGTAAGCTTAATTTTAAATTTTAGAGTACAGCGAAACAACAAAATAAATGATAGTATGAAAATTATAGTTGTTCATTAGGATGACATCATGTTTTTTAGTGGTTATATTAATGGATATTGACAACAAAGAATTATGTATTATACACACACAAACGTGAGGAGTGTTGTTCATTAAGTGACAAATTTGAGAGAGTTTAGGTGTAATTTACCTATTTAGTTTTATACCGCAAGTTGACAGGTGTTATTTTCAAGTGCACATTGATACATATTGTAGAGGCGAAAAATAATACCTCCAACACTCGATTTGTGATATCTCCTGTCCAACAGAATGTTATGCCTTATCTTACTCTCCTTTCTGCAAAACGAACAAACTGCCCAAGATCGAAGTGCTTCGATCGAAGGCACTCCGATGCTTAAGTCAGTAATAGAATCGTAGGAATTGCTAGAAGATAAAGAGAGTCCAGCGTACCTTACACCTTGGTTTCTTCTTCTTTTTATAGGCAACTAGCCCACTAGGGTTTCCGCCAATTTCGAAGCAAAGCGGCACACCCTCCTTTCTATGTGTTCCCCTTTGGAAAGTTACTGATCCTTCTCCTATAATTTTTCTCGATATATTTGATTTCGTCGATTTTGTTTATCTGATTGCCTAGATTTTAGGTGGTTCTTGATATCTGTGTCTATCGTTTGTAACAGCTCAGGCAAGGAAGGCCGAACACGTCCAACACTTGCCGAGCATGTTGATCACCTCGGCTTGGTACAAACCGAGTCCTTCTGTTGCTGATCAGCCACCTCGGTTTGGTACAAACCGAGCTCTTTCCTTGTGCTGTTTACTGATTTACGAGCCTGGTAACAAAGAGAACTGAACTAGTCCTAGGTTTAATGAACCACTAACGAGATCGGGTCGGATGAACAGCTTAGCAAATGACTTCAGAATTTTGGTCATGTGTCTTGTCTTGTCTGCATCACGTGAGTACAATTAATGCCAGTAGCACGTGTAATAACGGGGTTTTACCCCTTCATTTGCCCCCAGAAAGCGTCTGTCAGACGTTTGCTCGTCTGTCAGCCGTTTTCTTATTTTTCTAATCATTATTGTTTCGCACTTAGTGATATCCCTCTTGTTTTGGTGGCAGATTCAGAGTTTATATTTTGTCTTTTGAACTTCGTCTTCTTTATAGAACGCTCTTCCTGATTGTTCAGTTAACTTAGCCTCTGCTATATAAAGACTTACTCTCTAGAAAACCCACTGTCCTTCGAGCAAGCATTTCGTCTTCTGTTGAGTCCTCTCTCCTCTACACTCTGTTCTTTTCTCCATCAATTGCTCCCCTCACTCCTTCAAAGGTCCCTGCCTTCAAAATCAAGTATAACATCCCCGATGACGTTGATGTTAGGGTTACTGGAAAAGATGAGCCCCTGATAGGTACCAGAGAGTCCATCCCCATCCCAACTCGCGCAATTACTGAGGGAGGAGTACGATTCCCTCTTGACCCGCTTCTAGTCTGGGTGCTGTCTGCTGCCAAACTTTGCCCCTGCAATGCTACTTGAATTTCTTTCGAATCGTAATGGGGGTTTGTTCTCTAAACAAGATTCTGAACCTGAGTTTGGGGTTATGGGAGATACTCCATTGCTATATTCTCAAGGCTGCTGGAGATAGTTACTATCTATCGGTGAGAAAGAAGGATCGCTATTTGGTCACACATCTTCCAGACTTCAACAAGGGCCATGAAAACGACATTATTTTCGTTTCTGGGAACTGGGAGTATGCTGCTGGTGCTGTTCCATCCTATCGCTGTCCGTATGAAGAAGGCACACCAGGTATTTGATGCCTTGTCGTCTGATCACCTTTTTCTCTTTTCTAACTTTTTTTTTTACCTCTTTTTTTTTTTTACCTTTGGCATTCCATTTTCATAGGCGAAACAATCAAGGGTAAGGTCCCAGAATCTTCAGTTAAGCTGGATCAACTCCAGAAAGTATGGAGTTTTAATGAATCACTGTTCTGCCGAGCCGCCCATACACTGCTCGGGTACACTCCGGGCTATACGTCTTTAATCGATGTTCTGAGCCGTCCCAATGCTACTTTGGCTGCGAATCGGGATGCCATCCAGGAGGTTCGGGAAAAGACGCCCCGAGGCAAGAAGAGGGTTTCTTTGGCGTCTTCGGGTAGTAGGACAGTGAAGAATTTTTTGGATTTTCTAGCGACTGTTGATCCGAGCCCGACTGCAGAGTCGTCGGAGATAACGCCCGAACACCCCATTGTTGTTGACGAAGAGCCTTCGGCCGAGGTCCACGCTAAGGCGGTTGAAACCGGAGCCGACGTGTTAAATGACGAACTGCCATGTGAGCCAGAAAACTTGGACACTTCAATTTCTTTTGAGTTTGATCCCCCTTCAAATGAACCTTTAGTGCTTGAAGACGATTCTATTTTTGAGCTTGCCGAAGATCCAATTCCAAAAAGGCAAAGGGTTTCAGAGTCTGAACCGAGCACCTCTCCTCATCCGTCCACCATTCCTTTCCGACCAGTTCTTCGGGCGAAAATGTGAGAGATAACAGCAAAGGATTCTGCCATTGAAGACTTTAATGTGGCAGTTGGAGTAGCCAGGGGGTGATACTCCCTCGAGATCTGGCAATGAATGAGGCTTTGACTGATGACGAAGTTTCTCTTCAAGTAATCCAACACATGGTCTTGGTAAGCCGCCTGCTCCTTTATGAACTTTCCCTTTCCTTTCTTCTAAGTCCTCTTTTAAATAATTTTTCTAAGTTGATCCCATATTTCTCAAGGGGTTGCAAAAAGTTCACGGATTGCCAGGAAAGATAAGGCGATGAAGGACGCCATCCACGCCCGAGCTTCTGCATTAGCAAAAAAAGAAAGTACTGATGAGGAGTATGCCAAGCTTTGCGAAGAAGTGAAGGTTCTTCAGGCTCAAAACCAAAGCCTTTTCGGAGAGACCAAGAAGCTTTCTTCCGAGGTTGGCCAATTGAAAGAGTCCGAGCGCGAAGCCAATATGGAGCTTACTCAATCCCAGCTCGAATACTCAAACCTTCTTGAAGAGTACGATCAGTATAAGTCTGAGGCCAAGGAAAGGGAAGATACTGCCTATAACGAAGGTCTGGAGAAGGCAGAGGAAGACTTGGAGCTGCAACTCCCCAAGATCCAAGAAGTCTTCTTTAGCAAGGGTTGGCAGGCTGCCTTAGCCGCGGCTGGAGTGCCCCTATCTTCTGATCTTTATTCAAGGAATTCTTTACCGAGTTCCTCTCAGTCACCTGCTCCCTGAGAATAGTTCTTTTTTGTCTTTTTATCCTTTTCCGATGTAACAGATGTGATAACTTCTTTTTGGTGTGATGCTTTGTAAAATTTTGCTTTGAATGAAGGTTGCTTTGAATGAAGATCACTTTGTTTTTATTGCGATTTCACACTTAGTGCCTTGTAAGAAACTAGTACCCCCTTAATACAGTTTACACGTGGGCTTGGTCCAAATAAAACTTGACTTCGTAGTATCATTGTTTTTGGGTATAAGCCTGCTAGGCCTATCTTAGGGGAGCTCGGCTTCATAATCAAGTGCCTTTATAAGAAATGGAGTTTGGGCCCCTTGTTCGGCCTTACTGTAGAGCTCGGTCGATATATGATATATGAGAATCTTTTTATACTTGAGAAATTTTAGTGCTTTCGTGTATGAGGTTCCAGCGCTGTGAGATTTTAATAACAAATAGGGAGCTCTGCTCGGTTCGGTAGGTTTACTTAGCCCTTTTGTGGACTAAGTGTTTCTACTACGCACCGACCCGCCAATTTTAATGGACTCCAACTCATTCCTAAATGACTTGCACCGTCATACCTAGCCGAAGGCTTGGGTTAGATCGGGTGGCTACGCCTGATTTAAGCTCTTGGCTTCTATCAGGATTTTTGCCTCCCTACCTTAGCAGTAGGACGTTTAACAGGTGAGGGAACCATAATTATGAAACTCAAGAATTTTTGATTTGACGATTCGGGAGTTAATACATAGATATTCCAAGGGGAATCTTTTAGATTTTTGAAGGCACTTCAAAATTCTATGTAAAAACCACAAAAAAGGCCCCCTAGAAGTAGAATTTCCTGAGGTTCACAACATTCCAGGGGCGAGGTACTGCCCTGGAGTCAATGGTTTCGAGCTCATAATATTCGCTGCTCCCGACTCTAACTACTCTGTATGGACCCTCCCAGTTTGCTCTGAGCTTTCTATGGACCGGGTTCTTATTTGATCCCAATACACGCCTGAGGACCAGGTCCCCTATCTCGAAGGATCGAGAGTTTACATGCTTGTTGTAAGCTCGGGACATTTGGTGACGATACGAGGCCATTCTTATAGCGGCCTGTTCTCTCTTCTCTTCGGCAAGGTCCAGATCTCGAGATACGACGGCCTGATTGGTACTACTTTCGGCTAGTTCGGTCCTCAAGGTGGGCAATCCGACCTCTAAAGGTATGACAGCCTCCATCCCGTAAGCTAACGCGAAGGGTGTTTCTCCCGTGGATCTTCATGGTGTTGTTCGGTACGTCCATAAAACGTTTGGGAGTTCTTCCACCCATCTCCCCTTAGCATCCTCCAGCCTTTTCTTAATTTCATCCAAGATTATTTTATTTGTGATCTCTGCCTGACCATTGCTTTGTGGGTAAGATGGTGTTGAATAGTGGTTCCGAATTCCGTATTGCTGGCAGAAGGTTCTGAACGGGCCACTATCAAACTGTGTACCATTATCAGAGATAACCGTATGTGGGAAGCCGAACCTCGTGATGATGTTTTTTCAAACAAACTTTTGAGTATCAGTGTCTTTGATATTTGCCAATGGTTCGGCCTGAACCCATTTTGTGAAATAATCAGTGGCAACAAGAAGGTACTTCTTGTTACTGAGTGCCCGAGGTAGGGGTCCGACGATATCCAGCCCCATTGTGCGAAGGGCCATGGGAAGGAGTTCACGGGATGGCTTTCTTGGGATTGCTGCAAATTTTTGACATTTCTCACAACGCCGAACAAACTGTTGCGCGTCCTTCTGCATATAGGGCCACCAATAACCTTGCGAAACAGCTCAGTGGGCAAGGGACCTTCCACCAGTGTGAGCTCCGCAGCTTCCTTCGTGTATCTCAGACAGAAAGTCAAGAACTATACTGGGAAGTACACATTTCAAGTACGGGCCTCCAAACTAGCGTCGGTAGAGTTCGTCTTTCGGAGATAGCCAGAATCTGGCTGCTTTTAAACGTAATTTGTGGGCTTCCCTTTTATCCTCAGGTAAATCACCATTTCTCATAAAAATTATTATTGGGTCCATCCAGCTTGGCTTGGGGATGTTGCACAATATTTCATCCGTTCTAGTCGGTAGTACGCTTGGTTCGGCTTGAAATTCCACAGTGATAGATCTCTCTGTGTATTGCTCAATTGCAGAGGCTAGTGATGCCAAGACAACGGCATGCGTGTTCTTTGTTCTCGAAACTTGCTGGACTGAATACTCGGGAATCTTACTCAGTTCCTTTTCTGCGGTGGCTTGATATGCTATCATCCTTTCATCCTTAGCCGCATACTCCCCTATTATCTGGTTTACAACTAACTGTGAATCAGAGAATATTTAGAGCTTCCTTGCCCCGACTCAACTGCCAACCTTACTCCAGCTATCATGGCTTCGTATTCTGCTTCATTATTGGACGCATTGAAGCTGAGCCTAATTGCTCTCTCCAATATGCATCCTTCGGCACTAACAAGAACGATTCCAACTCCAACACCTTTTTGATTTGAGGCCCCGTCCACCGAAAGGATCCATCCGCCGTTGAGGTCATTTTCTTCGTTGCTACCAAGGTCTTCTCTTAAGAAGCCGTTCGGCTGAAATTCAGCAATGAAGTCGTCGACTACCTGGCCTTTTATCGCACTTCTGGGTTCGAAGCGGACGTCAAACTCCCCGAGTTCAACGGCCCACTTGGCCGCTCGTTCGGATAGATCGGCTTTGAGAAAAAACGATCTCAACGGCTTGTCAGTGAGCACAGTGATTTGGTGAGCCTGGAAGTAATGTCTGAGTTTCCGTGCCGAATTAATGAGGGCTAGAACAAGCTTCTATAAAAGGGTGTATCTGGATTCGGCGTCCAGAAGCATCTTGCTTACGTAGTAAACTTGTTTCAACTGTCCCTCATCTTTTCTCATTAGTGCCCCGCTAACGGCGTGCTCGGACACGGTTAAGTACAAATAAAGTCCTTCTTCGGACGAGGGAGTTGACAAAATAGGAGAAAATGCCAAATATGACTTTAGATCAATAAATGCTCTCTCGCTCTCCTGGCTCCAAGGCGTTTCCTTCATCCCCTTGATGGACTGGAAGAAAGGTCTGCACTTGTCCGATGCTCGGGATATGAATCTCCCGAGTGCTGCTGCCATTCCTGTCAACCTCTGCACTTCCTTGATAGTCTGAGGTGGCTGTAGTTCGATAATTGCTTTCACCTGTTCGGGATTCGCCTCTATCCCTCGATGTGTAATGAGAAAACCCAAAAACTTTCCCGAGCCGACTCCAAAGGCACACTTAGAGGCATTTAACTTCATATTATATTTTCGCAGAACCTCGAAAGTGGCCTTGAGGTCGGCACAATGGGAAACGGCTTTTCGACTTTTAACCACCATATCATCAATATAAACTTCAACAGTGTTGTCAATCATATGTGAAAATTTTTTGTTTACTAACCTCTGATATGTTGCCCCAACATTCTTTAATCCGAACGACATTACTTTGTAGCAGTACGTCCCATTCGGTGTTATGAAGGCAGTTTTCTCTTGGTCCTCTTGGGCTAGGGGGATCTGATGATATCCTCTGAATGCGTCTAAGAAACTCATCTGCTCGTGCCTGGCTGTTGCGTCCACCATCTGATCTATCTTCGACAGCAGGTAGCTATCTTTTGGACAAGCTTTGTTTAAGTCGGTGAAGTCTACACAAACTCTCCACTTCCCGCTTTTCTTTTTCACCACTACGGTATTTGACAGCCAGGTTGGGTATTTTACCTCTCTAATTGTTTTTGATTCCAATAACTGAGCCACCTCCTCCCTTACCGCCTCCCGATGCTGTGGGGTTGACCTCCTCAACTTTTGTCTGACGGGCTTGTAGCTCGGATCTGTGTTCAGATGATGACATGCGACCTCCGGAGGTATGTCGAGCATATCATTGGTACTCCATGCAAATACATCGGCATACTCTCGAAGTAAGGAGATAAGATCAGCCTTTTGTTCGGGTATAAGGGCTATTTCGATCATGAAATGCTTGTCCATGTCTCCATTCTCGTCTAAAGGTACTTTAGATAAGTCTTCGATTGTTCGATTTGGGACCTCTTTCCCTGTCCCTAAAGGTACTTTAGGTCGTTTGTCGACAGTCGGGTAGTGAGTGTCTCCCGAGCTGTCAACGATTGATTGCTATTTTTCCACATCTACTGTCGAGTTGTGCTCTCGGAGCTTATCTTTCGCCTTCACCGAGGGCAAAAGACAAGTCCTCGAGATTACTTGGTCCCCTCGAATGTTCACCACTCCATCAGCTGAAGGGAATCTTAACATTTGGTGATATGTCGAAAGAACTGCCTTCATCTTATGTAACCAAGTCCGTCCCATTATTGCATTGTATGCTGATATCGTATCCACTACCAGGAACTCGGTCATAACACAAATTGGACCGGTCTTCACAGGCAGGGTGATCCTCCCCTTGGGCAGAACCGTTTTACCACTGAAACCAACGAACGGCGTGTTCGAGGGCTTGAGGTCTGCTTTCTTTAACCCGAGCTTCTTGAACAGGTCCACGTACATGATTTCTGACGAACTCCCAGGATTAATCAAGACTCTTTTCACGTCAAAATTGGCAATCCGAAGCGTTACCACCAGAGCATCGTTATGCAGCTGGTGTACTCCGTCCAGATCCCGATCGGTAAAACAGATGACTTCTGGGGATTCTTCCATCCTGATTCTTTTGCTTGTAATCTCCGGGGTCAACCTTAACTCATAGACCTCTCTTTCCTTAGCTGCTTTTTGAATATAAGCCCGAGCCAAATTATTGATTGACATATTTGGGTTGGTGGTAGCGTGAATCACATCAATTACACCAGCTGGTATGTTGTCGTCATCCTTTGGCTCAGTCCTCCTCCGTTCTCCTGTCCACCCTCGATGAACTCCGAGAGGTGTCCAGCCTTCACCAATTCTTCTAAGTGTTTCTTCAGAGTTCTACAGTTCTCGGTCATGTGGCCCACATATCGGTGGTATGAGCACCTAAAGTTTGGGTTCCTTCTAGAGGGGTCACCCATCAGCTTGTTTGGCCATTTGAAGAAGGGTTTGTTTCTGATCTGGCTCAGTATCTTATGTATCGGTTCTTTGAACAAAGTGTTTACCCCTAGGAAGGGTGTCCTCGGGGGGTAACCATCCTTGTCGTTCCTCTTTATTCCTTCCCTGTTCTGCTCCGACTGCTTTTCTCTGCCGAACTGCCTTTTGTTTGACGGCTCTTTCACTACTTTCCTCGTTAAGTCGTCGTCAACCTTGGCGTATTTTTTGATCCTTGCCATAAGTTCCTCCAAATCTGTGGCCGGCCTTCTGGTTAGTGACTGGTACAGTAGATTTTCCTTCGGCAAACCGATCTTGAATGATGCAACTGCAATCTCTTAACTGCACCCTTCGACCTCATTCATTGTCTCCCAATAACAATGGGCATACTCGTGCAAGCTTTCGTTATTCCTCTTTCTGAGTGTTAATAGTGCCTCGACATCCATAGGCTGCTTACTGCTCGTAATGAACCGAGCCGTGAACTGTTCGGCTAACCTAGCCCAACCATCAATCGTCCCTCTCGGTAGGCTGTCAAACCACTCCATGGTTGATTCCCCAATGCTGCTAGGGAAGATGATACAGAGTAGGGACTCGTTTCTTCTGTGAATCGTCATGAGTTTTCTGTAGTGTCTGATATGTGAAGTTGGATCGGTTTTGCCATCGTATAGTTTGAAGTTCGGGACGGTGAACTTACTCGGGATTCGTCCCTTTTCTATCCACGCTGCGAATGGGGATGAATCCAAACCGTCACCATACTCTCCTGTAGTCCTCCTGGCTAGGTCCCGAGTCGACCTTTGATCTGACTTTCTTAAACGGCTATTGAGCTCATCATTAATGTACTTCTTCCATTCGTTTTCCTTGACCCGGGGTTTCTTCCGATGGAGTTTATCTTCGTCGGTAGTTCTGGCTCGGCTCGGTTTTCTTTCCAAATTGTCATGTCGGATTTCTCTTTCCTGTTTATCCCTTGCGTCCTTCAAGGTCATTTCTCTAACTCTGGCTTTTAATTCCTCGTTTTCTCTTTCCAAGTCTTTCTCCCAAGCGTAAGACTTCTTAAACAAATTGTCGTGAGCATCAAGCCGATCCTGTAGTGATTGGACCAACTTTGCTAGTGAATGATTTTCATCATCAGCACAAACGGATTCATCATTACCCTCGATGTGTCAGCCTTTATTTCTGGAGGGCTTGAAACTTGTCGAGGATAACTTGTCATCCCCATGGAGCCTTGGTGGGCTTGCACTTGCACGCAACCTTATGTTGCCATCACCCGGAGGGGGTGCAGGATCTGAACTTTCCAAAGCAAGGCTGCCTATAGGTGATCCGATGGCACTTCTGAGTCTCGACATCGTAGTTTTTTGTTCGTAAGAATGAGAAATTCTTTGTTTCCCACAGACGGTGCCAAAATGTAGAGGCAAAAAATAATACCTCCAACACTCGATTTGTGATATCTCCTGTCCAATAGAATGATATGCCTTCTCTTACTCTCCTTTCTGCAAAACGAACAAACTGTCCAAGATCGAAGTGCTTCGATCGAAGGCACTCCAATGCTTAAGTCAGTAATAGAATCATAGGAATTGCTAGAAGATAAAGAGAGTCCAGCGTACCTTACACCTTG